>CAKAOJ020001773.1:0-24254 GCA_916701645.2 Sebastolobus alascanus
TTAGAAGAATCTTCTGCAGGACTTCAAAACTGCATTTGAGCTCTGATGGGTAGCTTAGGTTCGAAATCAGTCCAAACAACAGAGCACAATGCGCAATGTTTCCCAAACCACTGAGGCCCTTTACACCTTCAAGCAGGACACCGGTGTCCTCTGGGTCATCTCTGGGCACCGCACCCTCCTTCTGTATGACATGCACTCCCATCACAGTTTGCTCCATGGATGTCTCAGCCTCGGAGTCTGTGTGCTGTGGAAAAATATAACAAATGTATTTTCAGAGTCTAAAGAGACTGGAGGCTAGACAAAATAGTATTAAGTGAGTTCTAAGTTTAGACATCCCAGCACTGAAAACATTGATATGACAACTAGAGAAGAAGTAACACAGAGACCAACAATCACCATATAGAGATCAGCTGCTATGAGAGAACACTGCATGAAACTGGCCTTGCCATTACCTCAAGAACCACGTTTAGTGAGAATTTTTTTTACTGGTGCATATGAAATAAAAGCCAGTCATTGCAGTCAGTTACTTACATGTTCAGGTCAATACTCCTCAGAGTTCAGGGGTGAGGGTAGCCTCTTTATTTTGTAGAAGGAAGGACTTGCAAGGTGGCAGCAGTTGTCTCACAGCACCCTTTGACCTGCCACAACGAAAAGTGGTGTTACAGTGATATCAAGAAAGACACTTAATCTTTCCAGTATACATTTAAGTAAAAAATAAAATAAAAAAAAATTGCAGTGCTTCTGCCAACAGCATTTCAAAGGCAGGAATCTACTAGTCTGTCTGCAATCAGTCTGCAGAAGAGGCTGAAATGATAATAAAATTCAATATAGTCCATCACATTGCAAGGCAAAAATCAAAATACATCCAAGCTTTTATCACAAAGACAGTTAAGATGGAAAAAATATGAACATATTGCATTGAATGTTGATTTAAGTGGTGCTCCTAAATTTTGTGTCTACCTACCAGCAATAAGTTGATCGAAGACAGGAAGGCTTGGTTATCTTATATTGTCCAGGCGCTCCAGTTCTTATGCTGAAAGTCCTCCCATTCTAAAAAAACAAAAACAAAAAACAAACACGGAATATTCATAACTTTAAGTTGAGAAAACTGACTGACTTATTTGATACGTACACATTTCAACTTCACCATATGATACATAATCAGAACAGCCAGCCCTCACATTATCAGAGGTATCTGACACTTGCACTCGGTCCACAAATGTTACTACACTTGCTTTTAAATCTCTCAGTGTGTGTGGATGATGCTTCCTCCTTTGTATGTATAAAATGTACTGTCAACATCTGTCTTGAAAGGGAAACCAAGAAACACACAACTACTGTCTCGTTACCTTACAAATGTGTACCAATATGAACAAAAAAATCTCTCTCTGTGGACAAGTCACTGCATTCACAATTAAAAATTACTGAACTGGAAGCTGTCTGTGTAAACTGAGATGAATGAGCTTTATAGATGTGGCTGTTGAGTCCACTCCACGTCTTGAATATGCATGGACAGTTTACATATATGCACAAATAATGTTGGCCACTACGACAATGATTATGTAGCTTATAATGTTTAAACAATTTGTACCTGCTTCTCTCTGGTGACACGATGTTTGCACTGCCACATTAGCCACTGAAAGAAAAGAAAAAAAAAACATTAGTAAATGATAAAATAAATGAACCGTATTTGCTCCAATACAAAATACCAAAATACAATCCAGGGAAAAAAACAAGGGTGGTTAAAGTCCTGCTGCCTGTCATATAATGTGCATGCTGGTATATAATGTGCAACAAGACGATAGTTAATAACACAAAATATTTAACACTGCATTTCTGTTAAATCATTAAACCTTAAGTGTAAATATATACTGTATATGTTCATATGATAACAGATAACCAATATGACAAAAAAATATTAACTTACCATACTGACAAGATGCACACAAATGTCAGGAGCATGTGGATGCTGCTTTATTTTGTGATGTATTTCTGGTAAAAAGAGAAAAAAATGTAAGTTATAACAACAAATGCTAATATTTCTATTGTAGTAGTAGGCCTATAGTGTTACAGTATCTATAATTACATACACTCACACTGAAGACTGTCACTCTACCTTAATGTAGAGGAACAGAGAGCAGAAAAACTATATGATTAGAATTAATATGATTGCAGCGCGTCTCTCTCTCTCTCTCTGATGGCTGGGATCAGGCCGAAAGGAACCGAACTGCCGCTTCCGTCCGTCTGTCTGTCCGTCCGTCTGTCTGTCTGTCCGTCCGTCAGTCTGTCTGTCTGCCTGTCTGTCTGTCTTCTCCTCCGCTCCGGTTCAGAGCGGAGGAGAACTCCGCGCCTATACCGTTACATGTGCATCTGCGGCGGCTCCGAGTCAAAAAAAGACTTTGATGGATGTGAAAAACGCAGAAAATCAAACTTGTTCTTAAAACTTTAATGACGGACGAAAGTTTCTCCGTCTGTTAGTCGTCATAGACACAACAGGAGGTCGTATTTATTTTTAGACGTGCGACAGTTTCAGCGGAAGAAAGAGGGATTTGGTGGCTTAAACTGTGAGAAACACGAGTGACAACATTCACGTTAACTATCCAACTGAGAAATGACTCACAACTGTCCAATAACTGCTATTTATCACTCACCACATTTAACTAAACACATTCATGCAGATATATATAAGAGTTACTTACCGTTAATATCGAGGTTTCAGACGGATTGGAAGTGTAGTGGATTCCCTGTGTGGGCGGCGGCGGTCAGGTAGCTTCAGGTAACGGTCGTAAAACCGCGTGAAACAATTCAAACGAACAGCGGAAGTTCTTTCTGCATCCGGGGCACGGAGCATGCGCAATAGCTGACCATATCAGACTCGTTGATTTGAAGGACGTCATTCTCATTGGACTGACGTGAATTGATTTCATTCATCTGAATTTGTTTGGAATCATGTACAATAAACAAGAATGAATCATGTAATGAACATAGTCATGATTCATTCATTTAATGCCAACATGTTTCTAATTTGTTGATCAAACTAATGCCCTAGTTGATTTTTTTGAGTGTGTCTGAGTGATACTCTAAGGTGGTCTACTGTTATTCTGAAGTGAAATTGGTGTGTGATAGTGGACAGTTTCCCTTTAATTCTAATCCGAATTCAAAGGGAAGATAGCCCATGTTGTAGATTTTCTAAAGGCTTTAATTTTGAAATTCTACATCAGAATGTCCTGATAGTCCCTGAATGGAACTCTGAGGTTGTCTACTGTCAATCTGAAGTGAAATTAGTGTGTGATAGTGGACAGTTTCCCTTTAATTCTAATCTGAATTTAGAGTGAAGATAGCCCATATTTGAGATATTTTAAAGGCTTTAATTTTTAGGTGTTCTACTATTATTCTGAAGTGAAATTGGTGTGTGATAGTGGACAGTTTCTCTTTAATTGTAATCTGAATTCAGAGGGAAGATTGCCCAAATTATAGATTTTTTAAAGTCTTTAATTTTGAAATTCTACATGAGAATGTCCTGATATTCCCTGAATGGAACTCTGAGGTGGTCTACTGTCAATCTGAAGTGAAATTAGTGTGTGATAGTGGACAATTTCCCTTTAATTCTAATCTGAATTTAGAGTGAAGATAGCCCATGTTGTAGATTTTTTAAAGGCTTTAATTTTGATATTCTACATCTGAATGTCCTGATACTGTCTGAGTGATACTCTAAGGTGGTCTAATGTTATTCTGAAGTGAAATTGGTTTGTGATAGTGGACATTTTCCCTTTAATTCTAATCTGAATTTAGAGTGAAGATGGCCCATGTTGTAGATTTTTTAAAGGCTTTAATTTTGAAATTCTACATCAGAATGTCCTGATAGTCCCTGAATGGAACTCTGAGGTGGTCTACTGTCAATCTGAAGTGAAATTAGTGTGTGAAAGTGGACAATTTCCCTTTAATTCTAATCTGAATTTAGAGTGAAGATAGCCTATATTTGAGATATTTTAAAGGCTTTAATTTTGAAATTCTATATCAGAATGTCCTGATACTGTCTGAGTGATACTGTAAGGTGGTCTACTGTCAATCTGAAGTGAAATTAGTGTGTGATAGTGAACAGTTTCCCTTTAATTCTAATCTGAATTTAGAGTGAAGATAGCCCATATTTGAGAAATTTTAAAGGCTTTAATTTTTAGGTGTTCTACTATTATTCTGAAGTGAAATTGGTGTGTGATAGTGGACAGTTTCCCTTTAATTCTAATCTGAATTTAGAGTGAAGATAGTCCATGTTGTAGATTTTTTAAGGGCTTTAATTTTTAAATTCTACATCAGAATATCCTGATACTGTCTGAGTGATACTCTAAGGTGGTCTACTGTTATTCTGAAGTGAAATTGGTGTGTGATAGTGGACAGTTTCCCTATAATTCTAATCTGAATTCAGAGGGATGATAGCCCAAATTATAGATTTTTTAAAGTCTTTAAATTTGAAATTCTACATGAGAATGTCCTGATATTCCATGAATGGAACTCTGAGGTGGTCTACTGTCAATCTGAAGTGAAATTAGTGTATGATAGTGGACATTTTCCCTTTAATTCTAATCTGAATTTAGAGTGAAGATAGCCCATATTTGAGATATTTTAAAGGCTTTAATTTTTAGGTTTTTACATTATTTTTGAAATTTTGGTGAATAATTTCCCTTTAAATTTTAATTTAATTTGGTGGATAGCCCCTTTTTTTTTTAACTTTTTTTTTGAAATTCAATAGAAATTTTTTAATTTATGAACTAAGGGGGCCTGTTTTTCTTTAAATTTGGGTTTGAAGTGGACATTTTCCCAACAATTTAATTTTGGTAAGATAGCCCCTTTTTTTTTTAAATCTTTTTTTTTGAAAAAATGGAAAAGTTGATTTTAAGGCTTATGGGAATTCCCCAGAAGTGAAATTGTTATGATATAATTTTCCCTTTAAATTTTAATTTAATTTGGTGGATAGCCCCGTTTTTTTTTAAAGGTTTAAGAAATTCAATAAATTTAATTTATGAATCTAAGGGGGCCTGTTTTTCTGAATGAAATTTGGGTGGGGCATTTTTCCAACAATTTAATTTTGGTAAGATAGATTTTTTTTTTTAAATCTTTTTTTTTGAAATTTTCCAAATTTGATTTTAAGGCTTATGGGAATTCCCCAGAAGTGAAATTTGATGAATGGGTTTTCCCTTTAATTTTAATTGAATTTAGTGGATAGCCCCTTTTAATTTTTAAAAACTTTTTTTTTGAAATTCAATGAATTTAAGCTTATTTAATTCTAATGATTCTTTTAAATTGGGTTTTTTTATATAAGTTTCCCTTTAAATTTTAATGGAATTGGGGGAAGTGGCCAAAAAATTTTTTTTAAATCTTTTTTTTAAAAATAGAAAGTTGATTTTAAGGCTTATGGGTCTTCCAAAGGTGAAATTTGATGAATGGGTTTTCCCTTTAATTTTAATTTAATTTTGGGTGAAGTGCCCCTTTTTTTTTAAATCTTTTTTTTTGAAAATTTTCCAAATTTGATATTTTAATAATTAGGTGGTCTACTTAATCTGAAGTGAAATTGTGTGTGATAGTGGACATTTCCCTTTAATTCTAATCTGAATTTTGAGTGAAGATAGCCCATTTTGAGATTTTTAAAGGCTTTAATTTTGAAATTCTAATAGAATGTCCTGATATTCTGATGAAATCTAAAGGGGGAAATTTTTTTTTTTTAAGTGAAATTGGGGTTGATAGTGGACATTTCCCTTTAATTCTAATCTGAATTAAGGGAAGATAGCCCATGTTGTAGATTTTTTAAAGGCTTTTAATTTTTAAATTCTACATAGAATGTCCTGATATCCCTGAAGGGAAATGGGGGTCCCGTCAACGAAGTGAAATTTTGTGGGTTTTTTAATTTAACAATTTAAATCCCAAATTTTTCTTTAATTTTTCCTTAAAATTTTAAGTGGGAAAAAAAGGGGGGCCCCTTTTAATTTTTAAAAATTTATTTTAAAAAAAAAAAAAAAAAAAAAAAAACAAAAAAAAAAAAAAAAAAAAAAAAAAAAAAAAAAAAAAAAAAAAAAAAAAAAAAAAAAAAAAAAAAAAAAAAAAAAAAAAAAAAAAAAAAAAAAAAAAAAAAAAAAAAAAAAAAAAAAAAAAAAAAAAAAAAAAAAAAAAAAAAAAAAAATTTTTTTTTTTTTTTTTTTTTTTTTTTTTTTTTTTTTTTTTTTTTTTTTTTTTTTTTTTTTTTTTTTTTTTTTTTTTTTTTTTTTTTTTTTTTTTTTTTTTTTTTTTTTTTTTTTTTTTTTTTTTTTTTTTTTTTTTTTTTTTTTTTTTTTTTTTTTTTTTTTTTTTTTTTTTTTTTTTTTTTTTTTTTTTTTTTTTTTTTTTTTTTTTTTTTTTTTTTTTTGTGTTTTTTGATAGTGGACATTTTTCCCCTTTTAAATTTTAATCTGAATTTAGAGTGAAGATAGCCCATATTTGAGATATTTAAAGGCTTTAATTTTTAGGTGTTCTACTATTATTCTGAAGTGAAATTGGTGTGTGATAGTGGACAGTTTCCCTTTAATTCTTATCTGAATTTAGAGTGAAGATAGCCCATTTGTAGATTTTTTTAAAGGCTTTAATTTTGAAATTCTACATCAGAATGACCTGATACTGTCTGAGTGATCTCTAAGGTGGTCGCCTGTTATTCTGAAGTGAAATTGGTGTGTGATAGTGGACATTTTCCCTTTAATTCTAATCTGAATTTAGAGTGAAGATATCCCATGTTGTAGATTTTTTAATGTCTTTAATTTTGAAATTCTACATGAGAATGTCCTGATATTCCCTGAATGGAACTCTGAGGTGGACTACTGTCCAACAGAAGTGAAATTAGTGTATGATAGTGGACATTTTCCCTTTAATTCTAATCTGAATTTAGAGTGAAGATAGCCCATGTTGTAGATTTTTTAAAGGCTTTAATTTTGAAATTCTACATCAGAATGTCCTGATACTGTCTGAGTGATACTCTAAGGTGGTCGCCTGTTATTCTGAAGTGAAATTGGTGTGTGATAGTGGACATTTTCACTAAAATTCTAATCTGAATTTAGAGTGAAGATAGCCCATGTTGTAGATTTTTTTAAAGTCTTTAATTTTGAAATTCTACATGAGAATAGTCCTGATATTCCCTGAATGGAACTCTGAGGTGACTACTGTCCAACAGAAGTGAAATTAGTGTATGATAGTGGACATTTTCCCTTTAATTCTAATCTGAATTTAGAGTGAAGATAGCCCATGTTGTAGATTTTTTAAAGGCTTTAATTTTGAAATTCTACATCAGAATGTCCTGATACTGTCTGAGTGATACTCTAAGGTGGTCTAATGTTATTCTTAAGTGAAATTGGTTTGTGATAGTGGACAGTTTCCCTTTAATTCTAATCGGAATTCAGAGGGAAGATAGTCCAAATTATAGATTTTTTAAATTCTTTAATTTTGAAATTCTACATCAGAATGTCCTGATATTCCCTGAATGGAACTCTGAGGTGGACTACTGTCCAACAGAAGTGAAATTAGTGTATGATAGTGGACATTTTCCCTTTAATTCTAATCTGAATTTAGAGTGAAGATAGCCCATGTTGTAGATTTTTAAAAGTCTTTAATTTTGAAATTCTACATCAGAATGTCCTGATACTGTCTGAGTGATACTCTAAGGTGGTCGCCTGTCAATCTGAAGTGAAATTGGTGTGTGATAGTGGACACTTTCCCTTTAATTGTAATCTGAATTTTGAGTGAAGATAGCCCATATTTGAGATATTTTAAAGGCTTTAATTTTGAAATTCTATATCAGAATGTCCTGATACTGTCTGAGTGATACTCTAAGGTGGTCTACTGTTATTCTGAAGTGAAATTGGTGGTGTGATAGTGGACAGTTTCCCTTTAATTCTAATCTGAATTCAAAGGGAAGATAGCCCATGTTGTAGATTTTTTAAAGGCTTTAATTTTGAAATTCTACATCAGAATGTCCTGATAGTCCCTTAATGGAACTCTGAGGTTGTCTACTGTCAATTTGAAGTGAAATTAGTGTGTGATAGTGGACAGTTTCCCTTTAATTCTAATCTGAATTTAGAGTGAAGATAGCCCATATTTGAGATATTTTAAAGGCTTTAATTTTGAGGTGGTCTACTATTATTCTGAAGTGAAATTGGTGTGTGATAGTGGACAGTTTCCCTTTAATTCTAATCTGAATTCAGAGGGAGATAGCCCCAATTATAGATTTTTTAAAGTCTTTAATTTTGAAATTCTACATGAGAATGTCCTGATATACCCTGAATGGAACTCTGAGGTGGTCTACTGTCAATCTGAAGTGAAATTAGTGTGTGATAGTGGACAATTTCCCCTTTAATTCTATCTGAATTTAGAGTGAAGATAGCCCATATTTGAGATATTTTAAAGGCTTTAATTTTGAAATTCTATATCAGAATGTCCTGATACTGTCTGAGTGATACTCTAAGGTGGTCTAATTTTATTCTGAGGTGAAATTGGTGTGTGATAGTGGACAGTTTCCCTTTAATTCTAATCTGAATTCAAAGGGAAAATAGCCCATGTTGTAGATTTTTTAAAGGCTTTAATTTTGAAATTCTACATCAGAATGTCCTGATAGTCCCTGAATGGAACTCTGAGGTGGTCTACTGTCAATCTGAAGTGAAATTAGTGTGTGATAGTGGACAGTTTCCCTTTAATTCTAATCTGAATTTAGAGTGCAAAATAGCCATATTTGAGATATTTTAAAGGCTTATTTTTAGGTGTTCTACTATTATTCTGAAGTGAAATTGGTGTGTGATAGTGGACAGTTTCCCTTTAATTCTAATCTGAATTTAGAGTGAAGATAGCCCATGTTGTAGATTTTTTAAGGGCTTTAATTTTGAAATTCTACATCAGAATGACCTGATACTGTCTGAGTGATAGTCTAAGGTGGTCGCCTGTTATTCTGAAGTGAAATTGGTGTGTGATAGTGGACAGTTTCCCTTTAATTCTAATCTGAATTCAAAGGGAAAATAGCCCATGTTGTAGATTTTTTAAAGTCTTTAATTTTGAAATTCTACATGAGAATGTCCTGATATTCCCTGAATGGAACTCTGAGGTGGAGTACTGTCCAACAGAAGTGAAATTAGTGTATGATAGTGGACATTTTCCCTTTAATTCTAATCTGAATTTAGAGTGAAGATAGCCCATGTTGTAGATTTTTTAAAAGTCTTTAATTTTGAAATTCTACATCAGAATGTCCTAATGTCTGAGTGATACTCTAAGGTGGTCACTGTCAATCTGAAGTGAAATTGGTGTGTATAGTGGACACTTTCCCTTAATTGTAATGAATTTAGAGTAGAAGCCTAATTGAGATATTTTAAAGGATATTTTGAAATTCTATAGAATTCTGAATGGTCTGTTATTCTAAGGAATTGCTGTATTCTGAAGTTTAATTGGTTCTATGATTCAGGAATTCCCTGTTGTAGAATTTTAAAGGTTTAATTTTAAATTTTAAAGAATTCATTTTAGATCTAATGGAATTGATGTCCTGTAATCTGAAGTGAATTAGTGTAATGGAAGTTTCCGTTTGAATTTAATTACTTTAGATTAAATGACATATGGAATTTTAAATTTAATTTTTAAAGGTTTAATATTGAAGTAAATTGTTTGATAGTGGAATTCTTGAAGTGGAATTTGCATTTAAGTGAATCCTTTAGATTATTAACAATTAAGTTTTTAAATTTTAATTCTGATATTCCCTGAAGGAAGTCTGAGTGCCTATGAACTCTGAGGTGAACTAGTAATCTGAAGGAAATTTGTGTGAATGCAATTCCCTTTATCTAATGCAATTTGAGGAAGTTTAAAGCTTTAATTTTTAAAGGCTTTAATTTTGAAATTCTATTCAGAATGTCCTGATACTGTCTGAGTGTATTCTAATTGAGGTGAAATTGGTGTGTGATAGTGGACAGTTTCCCTTTAATTTAATCTAATTCTAAGGAAATAGCCCATGTTGTAATTTTGATTTTTTAAAGGCTTTAATTTTGAAATTCTACATCAGAATGTCCTGATGTCCCTGAATGGAACTCTGAGGTGAAGTTATTGTGAAGTGAAATTAGTGTTGTTAGTGGACAGTTTCCCTTTAATTCTAAATGCCCAGATGAGATATTTAAGGCTAATTTTAAATTTTTAAAGCTTTATCTTTACTAAGGTGTATTCTGAAGTGAAATTGATCTGAAGTAAAGTTTCCGATAATTGTAGTTTCCCTTTAATCTAATCCTGTTGTAGATTTAAAGTCTTTAATTTTGAAATCTTTAATTTAGAATCCTATTCGAATGATACTTAGGTGAGTGATTCTAAGTGGACTAAATTATTTGATAGTGAAAGTTTCCCTTTATCAATTTAATTTAAATGTGAAAGATAGCCCATGTTGTAGATTTTTTAAAGTCTTTAATTTTGAAATTCTACATCAGAATGTCCTGATATCCCTGAATGAACTCTGAGGTGGCTACTGTCATCAGAAGTGAAATTAGTGTATGATAGTGGACATTTCCCTTTAATTCTAATCTAATTTAGAGTGAAGATAGCCATTGATTTTTAAAGTCTTTAATTTTAAATTCTTATCAAATGTCTGTATGCTGATGATACTCTAGGTGGTCTTCAATCGAAGTGAAATTGTTTGAAGTGGAATTTTCCTTTATTAATTATTTAATGAAATCCAATTTGAGGAATTTAAGTTTTAATTTTAAATTCAATAAATTCCTGATATCATAGTTGATACTCTAAGGTGGTCACTGTCTAATCTGAAGTGAAATTGGTGTGTGATAGTGGACATTTCCCTTTAATTCTAATCTGAATTTAAGTGAAGATAGCCCATTTGTAGATTTTTTAAAGGCTTTAATTTTGAAATTCTAATCAGAATGTCCTGATAGTCTGAATGAACTCTAAGGTGGTCTACTGTATCTGAAGTGAAATTGTGTGTGATAGTGGACATTTCCCTTTAATTCTAATCTGAATTTAAGGAAGATAGCCCATATTGAGATATTTTAAAGGCTTTAATTTTAAATATCTACAGTTTTATGAATTTTTATCGATAAGGACCAGTTTCTCTTAATTTAATTGAAATTAGGAATAGATGCAGTTTCTTTAATTTAATCTGAATTTAATGAATGCCAATTAGTTTTAAGGCTTAACTTTGAGGTGGTCTACTTATTCTGAAGTGAAATTGTGTGTGATAGTGGACATTTCCCTTTAATTCTAATCTAATTAGAAGTACCCATATTTAGATTTTTAAGGTTTATTTTAATTTACTAATGCTGTTGTTAGGGAACTTAAATGTCTGTCAATTGAGTGAGATAGCCACTTTATTTAATTGAATTTAGAGTGAAGATAGCCCATATTTGAGATTTTTAAAGGCTTTAATTTTAAATTTAATCAGAATGTCCTGAACTGTCTGAGTGATACTCTAAGGTGGTCTACTGTTATTCTAATGAAATTGGGTGATAGTGGACATTTCCCTTTAATTCTAATCTGAATTAAGTGAAAGCCCATGTTGTAGATTTTTTAAAGCTTTAATTTTGAAATTTACATCAGAATGTCTGATATCTGATGGAATCTGAGTGTCTACTGTCAATCTGAAGTGAAATTAGTGTGTGATAGTGGACAGTTTCCCTTTAATTCTAATCTGAATTTAGAGTGAAGATAGCCCATTTTAGATTTTTTAAAGGCTTTAATTTTGAAATTCTACCATTCAGGAATGACATGATGTCTGATAGTGCTGTCCTTTAATGGTCGCTGTTATTCTGAAGTGAAATTGGTGTGTGATAGTGGACAGTTTCCCTTTAATTCTAATCTGAATTAGAGGAAGATAGCCCAGTTGTAGATTTTTTAAAGTCTTTAATTTTGAAATTCTACATGAATGTCCTGATATTCCCTGAATGGAACTCTGAGGTGGATACTGTCCAACAGAAGTGAAATTGTGTTGATAGTGGACATTTCCCTTTAATTCTAATCTGAATTTAGAGTGAAGATAGCCCATGTTGTAGATTTTTTAAAGGCTTTAATTTTGAAATTCTACATCAGAATGTCCTGATACTGTCTGAGTGATACTCTAAGGTGGTCTAATTTATTCTTAAGTGAAATTGGTTGTGATAGTGGACAGTTTCCCTTTAATTCTAATCTGAATTCAGAGGAAGATAGCCAAATGTTAGATTTTTTAAAGCTTTAATTTTGAAATTCTACATCAGAATGTCCTGATATTCCCTGAATGGAACTGAGGTGACTACTGTCCAAAGAAATTGTGTGTGATAGTGGACATTTCCCTTTTAATTTAATTTGAATTTAGAGGAAATGCCCCGTTTTAGATTTTTAAGTCTTTAATTTTAATCAATAATTACTGATGTTATTAAGTTCGTGAATCAAGAAATTGTGTTTATAGTGGACATTTCCCTTTAATTTAATGAATTTAGAGTGAAATAGCCATATTTAATTTGAAATCTAATTTTGAAATTCTAAGTAATTCTGAACTTCTAGTGATACTCTACGTGTCTATTATTCTAAGTGATATTGTATGTGAATGGAATTTCCCTTTAAAAGTGAATTTTTGAAGATACATTAGAAATTCAAATGTTTAGATTTTAAAGGCTTTAATTGAATCCTAATCAAAAGCTGAGGTGCTTGTCAATCTAAGTGAAATTATGTCAAGAGGCAATTTCCCTTTAATTTTAATTTTTTAAGTAACCTATTTAGTAATTAATTATTTGAGGTTTCTAGATTTAATCTGAGTGTTGTATTATTGAAGTTTTGTAATATGAATTTTAATCCAATTAATTTTTAAGTTTAATTTTAGATTTAAAGTTATTTAATTCCTGAAATGGAATCTTAGGTTACTGTAATCTAAGTGATTTTGTACTAAGTGAAATTTTTGATGTGGAAGTTTACTTTAATTTAATCGAATTTAGATGAAATAAGGCCAATTTGAGATTTTTAAAGCTTTAATTTTGAAATTCTAATCAGAATGTCCTGATATTCTAATGAACTCGGGACTATGTCCATAAGTGAAATTAGTGTGTGATAGTGGACAGTTTCCATTTAATTCTAATCTGAATTTAAAGTGAAATAGCCCATGTTGTAGATTTTTAAAGGCTTTAATTTTAATTATCAATCTTAAGTAAATGTGTGTGATATAGCAGTTTCCTGTAATTTAATGAATTTGGTGGAAGTGCACAGTTTACATTATTTAGTCTGAATTTGAGTGAATTACCAAATTCGATATTTTAAGGCTTTAAGGTGGAATTCCTTCAATTGAACTGAAATGTTGAGTGATAGTGAAGGTTGTCCCTTTTTCTAATGAATTAGTGAAGATAGGACAGTTTACTTTAATTTATTGAATTAAAGAAATGACCATGTTGTAGTTTTTAAGGTTTAATTTGAAATTCACATAGAATCTGATGACATGGACTTGTAGTCTATGTAATTAAGTGAAATTAGTGTTGATTTGTAAATTTACTTTAATTCTAATCGAATTTGAAGTACCTGTTGAGATTTAAGGTTTAATTTTTAGAAATGTGTGTATGCAGTTTCCTTAATTATATTATGAAGTGAAATTTGTTTGATTTCCCTTTAATTTAATCTCATGAAGCATCCATATAGATTTTAAAGTTACTTTAATCTAATGAAATGTCTGATATGCATCCCCTAGTATCTATTAAGAAGTACTCAGTGTTGATTTTGAATTTACTTTAATTCTAATTATTTATGAATGCCAGTGGGTATTAAGGCTTAATTTGAATTAATGATTGGAACTTCTTATACTTAAGGTTTAATGATGAAATTGGTGTTTTAAGGCTTTACTTTAATTCTAATCGAATTGATATGCCTTGATTTTAAGGCTTTAATTTTGAAATTTTGAAAGCGATATTCCCTTAATTAATCTAAGGTCAGGAATCTGAGTAAATTGTTTAAGTTAATTTATTTAATCAATTATTAGCAATGACTTGGTTGTTTAAGATAAATTAGTTTAATAATTTCCTTATTCTAATGAATTTAGAGTGAAGCCTTTTAATTTAAGTTTAATTGTGGTGTATGATTTCCTTAATTCTATATAGAGGAAGTGCCTTTAGATTTTTAAAGTCTTTAATTTTGAAATTCTACATGAGAATGTCCTGATATTCCCTGAATGGAACTCTGAGGTGGAGTACTGTCCAACAGAAGTGAAATTAGTGTATGATAGTGGACATTTTCCCTTTAATTCTAATCTGAATTTAGAGTGAAGATAGCCCATGTTGTAGATTTTTTAAAGGCTTTAATTTTGAAATTCTACATCAGAATGTCCTGATACTGTCTGAGTGATACTCTAAGGTGGTCTAATGTTATTCTTAAGTGAAATTGGTTTGTGATAGTGGACAGTTTCCCTTTAATTCTAATCAGAATTCAGAGGGAAGATAGGCCAAATTATAGATTTTTTAAAGTCTTTAATTTTGAAATTCTACATCAGAATGTCCTGATATTCCCTGAATGGAACTCTGAGGTGGACTACTGTCCAACAGAAGTGAAATTAGTGTATGATAGTGGACATTTTCCCTTTAATTCTAATCTGAATTTAGAGTGAAGATAGCCCATGTTGTAGATTTTTTAAAGGCTTTAATTTTGAAATTCTACATCAGAATGTCCTGATACTGTCTGAGTGATACTCTAAGGTGGTCGCCTGTCAATCTGAAGTGAAATTGGTGTGTGATAGTGGACACTTTCCCTTTAATTGTAATCTGAATTTAGAGTGAAGATAGCCCATATTTGAGATATTTTAAAGGCTTTAATTTTGAAATTCTATATCAGAATGTCCTGATACTGTCTGAGTGATACTCTAAGGTGGTCTACTGTTATTCTGAAGTGAAATTGGTGTGTGATAGTGGACAGTTTCCCTTTAATTCTAATCTGAATTCAAAGGGAAGATAGCCCATGTTGTAGATTTTTTAAAGGCTTTAATTTTGAAATTCTACATCAGAATGTCCTGATAGTCCCTGAATGGAACTCTGAGGTTGTCTACTGTCAATCTGAAGTGAAATTAGTGTGTGATAGTGGACAGTTTCCTTTAATTCAATCTGAATTAGAGTGAATAGTGTTAGTATTTTAAGTAAATTTTGTGTATACAGTTTCCTAATAATTGATTAAGGGAATCCCAATTTAATTTTTAAGTTATTTTAATTTTAAAATTCTGAATTCTAATGAATCTGATACTGTCTGAGTGAAGTGGTTTGCTGTTATTCTGAAGTGAATTTGGTGTGTGATAGTGGACATTTCCTTTAATTCTAATCTGATTAATGAAATAGCCCTTTTAATTTTAAACTTTAATTTTGAAATTCTACATGAGAATGCTGATATTCCTGAATGGAACTCTGAGGTGGATTGTCCAACTGAAGTGAAATTAGTGTTGATAGTGGACTATTTTCCCCTTAATTTAATCTGAATTTAGAGTGAAGATAGCCCATGTTGTAGATTTTTTAAAGGCTTTAATTTTGAAATTCTACATCATGAATGTCCTGATATCCCAGTGAAATTAGGTGGTCTACTGTTACTTAATAAATTGGTTGTGATAGTGGACAGTTTCCCTTTAATTCTAATCTGAATTTAGAGGAAGATACCAATTTTAGATTTTTAAGCTTTAATTTTGAATTCTACATCGAATGTCCTGATATTCCTGAATGGAACTCTGAGGTGGACTACTGTCCACCTTAATGAAATTGTGTATGATAGTGGAGTTCCTTTAATTCTAATCTGAATTTAAAGGAAGATAGCCCATGTTGTAGATTTTTAAAGGCTTTAATTTTGAATTCTACATCAGAATGTCCTGATGTTCTGAATGAATGTTTGAGGTGGCTTCTTTTAATCTGAAGTAAATTGTGTGATAGTGGACCTTCCTTAAATTTATCTGATTTAGAGTGAAGATAGCCCATATTTGAGATATTTTAAAGGCTTTATTTTGAATTTAATCAGAATGTCCTGATACTGTTGTGTACTAGGGGTTACTTTATCTGAAGTGAATTAGTGTGATAGTGGACAGTTTCCTTTAATTCTAATCGAATTTAAGTAGTAGCCCATATTTGAAATAAAAGTTTATATGGACATTTCTTAATTTACTGATTCAGTAAGATCATTCTGATTTTGAAATTGTGTGTGATAGTGGACAGTTTCCCTTTAATTCTAATCTGAATTTAGAGTGAAGATAGCCCTGTTGTGATTTAGGTGTATGAATTTCTTTAATTCTAACTGTTTGAGTAGATAGGTGCTGTATTCTGAAGTGAAATTGGTGTGAAATTTGTGGACATTTCCTTTATTCTAATCTGAATTAGAGTGAAGATAGCCCCCTTTTAGATTTTTTAAATTTTTTTTGAAATTCTACATGAGAATGTCCTGATATCCTGAATGGAACTCTGAGGTGGCATTGTCAGAAGTGAAATTAGTGTTGATAGTGGACATTTCCCTTTAATTCTAATCTGAATTTAGAGTGAAGATAGCCATGTTAGATATTTTAAAGGCTTTAATTTTGAAATTCTACATCAGAATGTCCTGATACTGTCTGAGTGATACTCTAAGGTGGTTAATTTATTTGAAGTGAAATTTTGTGAATTGGACATTTCCCTTTAATTCTATCTGAATTAGAGTGAATAGGCCCTTTTTAATATTTAAAGGTTTAATTTTGAAATTCTACATCAGAATTCTTAAACTGCTGAGGAACTCTAGGTGGTTACTTTTTTAAAGTGAAATTGTGTGTGATAGTGGACAGTTCCCTTTAATTCTAATCTGAATTAGAGTGAAGATAGCCCATGGAAGTATTTTAAGGTTATTTGAATTTCCTAATTCTGAATTTGAAGAACTAGTGATATTTTGAAGGTTAATTGTTTGATAGTGGACAGTTTCCTTTAATTCTAATCTGAATTTAGAGTGAAGATAGCCATGTTTGAATTTTTTAGGCTTTAATTTTGAAATTTCCATAGAATTTCTGATTTGAGTGAAGATACTCTAGGTGGCTACTGTATTAAAATTGGTGTTGATAGTGGACAGTTTCCTTTAATTCTAATCTGAATTCAGGTGAAGATGCCATGTTGTAGATTTTTTAAGGCTTTTTTTAATTCTACATCAGAATGTCCTGATAGTCCCTGAATGGATCTCTGAGGTTTTTACTGTCAATTAATGAAATTTGTGTGATAGTGGACATTTCCCTTTAATTCTAATCTGAATTAGAGTGAAGATAGCCCATATTGAGATTTTTATAGGCTTTAATTTTGAAATTCTACATCAGAATGTCCTGATAGTCTGAAGGAACTCTGAGGTGGATTGTAAATCTAAGTGAAATTGTGTGATAGTGGACAGTTTCCTTTAATCTCTGAATTTAGAGTGAAGATAGCCCATGTTGTAGATTTTTAAGGGCTTTAATTTTGAAATTCTACATCAGAATGTCCTGAATTCCTGAATGTAACTCTGGGTAAACTTCCATTGAAGTGAAATTAGTGTATAGTGGACAGTTTCCCTTTAATTCTAATCTGATTCAAGGAAGAAGCCCATGTTGTGTTTTTAAGGCTTTATTTTAATTCTAATAATCAGAATGTCCTGATAGTCCCTGAATGGATCTCTGAGGTCTACTGTCAATCTGAAGTGAAATTAGTGTGTGATAGTGGACTTTCCCTTTAATTCTAATCTGAATTAGAGTGAAGATAGCCCATATTGAGATATTTTAAAGCTTTAATTTAATTCTACTTCAGAATGGATATCCTTTGGAACTCTAAGGTTACTTGTTATTCTAATAAATTAGTGTGTGATAGTGGACAGTTTCCTTAATTCTAATTGATTTAGAGTGAAGATACCATGTTGTAGAATTTTCCCTTTTAAATTTTATTGAATTCAAGAAGTCCATTTGATATTTAGGTGATTGATAAGGAATGTGTGTGATATGGACAGTTTCCTTTAATTCTAATCTGAATTTAGAGTGAAGATAGCCATGTTGTAGTTTTTAGGTTTAATTTGAATTTACATAAGAATGTTGTGATTTCTAAGGTTTTGTGATTCTCATGAATGTTAGTGTATTAGTGGAAGTTTCCTTATTCTAATCTGAATTAAGTGAAATACCATGTTGTAGATTTTTTAAATTTAATTTTTGAAATTCTACATAGAATGTCCTGTATATTGAAGGATTATTTACTGTCAATAGAAGTGAAATTATGTGTGATAGTGGACATTTCCCTTTAATTCTAATCTGAATTTGAGTGAAGATAGCCTGATTTGGAATTTTTTAAAGGCTTTAATTTGAATTAAGAGTCAGATAGCCTGATTGAGTTTAACTCTAAGGTGGTCTACTTTATTTGAAGTGAAATTAGTGTGTGATAGTGGACATTTCCCTTTAATTCTAATCTGAATTAGAGTGAAGATAGCCCATATTGAGATTTTTTTTTAATCTGAATTTAGATGTAGTGTTCTAGTTTAAGGGTTATTTGATTAATGAAATTGTGTTGTTAGTGGACAGTTTCCTTTAATTCTAATCTGAATTTAGAGTGAAGATAGCCCAGTTGTAGATTTTTAGGCTTTAATTTTGAAATTCTACATCAGAATGCCATGTAGATTTCTTAAGGTTTTTGATTCTAATCTGAAGTGAAATTGTGTGTGATAGTGGATTTCCTTAATATGAATTAGTGTAAAAAGCCCATGTTTTTTTAAGGCTTTAATTTTGAAATTCTACATACGAATGCTGATATTTTAAGGCTCTAATGTTGATTCTACATCGAATGAAATTGTGTGTGATAGTGGGTTTCTTTAATTCTATCTGAATTAGAGTGAAGATAGCCCATGTTGTAGATTTTTTAAAGTCTTTAATTTTGAAATACCAGAATGTCCTGATATTATGATAATCTGAGGTGTACTCTGTTTCCCGAAAGTGAAATTAGTGTTGATAGTGGACATTTTCCTTAATTCTAATCTGAATTTAGAGTGAAGAACCCTTTTTTGATTTTTTAAAGGCTTTAATTTTGAAATTCTACATCAGAATGTCCTGAAAGCTTCTGATGAAATCTAAGGGATGTCACTTACTGAAGTGAAATTGTTGTGATAGTGGACATTTCCCTTTAATTCTAATCTAATTTAGAGTGAAGATAGCCCATATTTAATTTTTTTAAGGCTTTAATTTTGAAATTCTAATATATAAAGTCTAATTTGATGATACTCTAGGTGGTACTTTATTCTGAAGTGAAATTGTGTGATAGTGGAAGTTCCCTTTAATTCTAATCTGATTAGAGGAAGATAGCCCATGTTGTAGATTTTTTAGGTTAATTTGAAATTTACATCAGAATGTCCTGATATTCCTGAATTTACTGAGGTCTAGTCCCTGAAGTGAAATTAGTGTTGATAGTGGACATTTCCTTAATTTAATCTGAATTTAGAGGAAGATAGCCCATTTAATTATTTAAGCTTAATTTGAAATTCTACATGAATTCCTTAATCCTGAATGGACTTGAGGTGGTCTACTGTCAATGAAGTGAAATTAGTGTGTGATAGTGGACAGTTTCCCATTAATTCTAATCTGAATTTAGAGTGAAGATAGCCCACGTTGTAGATTTTTAAGGGCTTTAATTTTGAAATTCTACATCAGAATGTCCTGATACTGTCTGAGTGATACTCTAAGGTGGTCGCCTGTTATTCTGAAGTGAAATTGGTGTGTGATAGTGGACATTTTCCCTTTAATTCTAATCTGAATTTAGAGTGAAGATAGCCCATGTTGTAGATTTTTTAAGGCTTTTAATTTTGAAATTCTACATCCAGAATGACCTGATACTGTCCTGAGTGATACTCTAAGGTGGTCGCCTGTTAATCTGAAGTGAAATTGGTGTGTGATAGTGGACACTTTTCCCTTTAAATTCTAATCTGAATTTAGAGTGAAGATAGCCCATGTTGTAGATTTTTTAAAGGCTTTAATTTTGAAATTCTACATGAGAATGTCCTGATAAGTCCCTGAGTGAACCTCTGAGGTGGACTACTGTCCATCAGAAGTGAAATAGGTGTAGTGATAGTGGACAGTTTCCCTTTAATTCTAATCTGAATTAAAGTGAAGAAAGCCCATGTTGTAGATTTTTTAAGTCTTTAATTTTGAAATCTACATCAGAATGTCCTGATACTGTCCTGAGTGATACTCTAAGGTGGTCTACTGTCAATCTGAAGTGAAATTAGTATGTGATAGTGGACATTTTCCCTTTAATTGTAATCTGAATTTAGAGTGAGATAGCCCATATTTGATGATATTTTAAAGGCTTTATTTTTGAAAATCCTATATCGAATGTCCTGATACTGTCTGAGTGATACTCTAAGGTGGTCTACTGATTATCTGAAGTGAAATTGGTTGTGTGATAGTGGACTGGTACCCTTTATTTCTATTCTGAATTTAGAGTGAAGATAGCCCATGTTGTAGATTTTTTAAGGGCTTTAATTTGAAATTCTACATCATAGAATGTCCTGATATTCCCTGAATGGACTCTGAGGTGGACTACTGTCCAACTTGAAGTGAAATTAGTGTATGATAGTGGACAGTTTCCTTAATTCTAATCTGAATTCTCAGGGAAGATGGCCCATGTTGTAGATTTTTTTAAAGGCTTTAATTTTGAAATTCTACATCAGAATAGTCCTGATAGTCCCTGAAAGGATCTCTGAGGTGGTCAACTGTCTATCGGACGTGATAATTAGTGTGTGATAGTGGACAATTTACCTTTAATTCTAATCTGAATTTAGAGTGAAGATAGCCCATAATTTGAGATATTTAAAGGCTTTAATTTGAAATTCTACATCAGAATGTACTGATACTGTCTGAGTGTACTCTAAGGTGGTCTACTGTTATTCTGAAGTGAAATTGGTGTGTGATGAGTGGACAATTTCCCTTTTAATTCTAATCTGAATTCAGAGTGAAGATAGTCCATGTTGTAGATTTTTTTAAGGGCTTTAATTTTGAAATTCTACATCAGAATGTCCTGATTTTCCCTGAATGGAACTCTGAGGTGGACTACTGTCAATCTAAAGTGGTATTAGTGTGTGATAGTGGACAGTTTCCCTTTAATTCTAATCTCAATTTAGAGTGAAGATAGCCCATGTTGTAGATTTTTTAAGGGCTTTAATTTTGAAATTCTACATCAGAATGTCCTGATATTCCCTGAATGGAACTCTGAGGTGGACTACTGTCCACTTGAAGTGAAATTAGTGTATGATAGTGGACAGTTTCCCTTTAATTCTAATCTGAATTCAAAGGGAAGATAGCCCATGTTGTAGATATTTTAAAGGCTTTAATTTTGAAATTCTACATCAGAATGTCCTGATAGTCCCTGAATGGATCTCTGAGGTGGTCTACTGTATTTGAAGTGAAATTTGGGGTGTGATAGTGGACAGTTTCCCTTTAATTCTAATCTGAATTAGAGTGAAGATAGCCATGTTGTAGATTTTTTAAAGGCTTTAATTTTGAAATTCTACATCAGAATGTCCTGATAGTCCTGAATGGAACTCTGAGGTGGCTACTGTCAATCTGAAGTGATTAGTGTGTGATAGTGGACAGTTTCCCTTTAATTCTAATCTGAATTTAGAGTGAAGATAGATTTGAGATTTTTAAGGTTTAATTTGAATTTAATAGATGTTGATTTCTGTAATCTGATTCTTTCTGAAGTGAAATTGTGTGTGATAGTGGACAGTTTCCCTTTAATTCTAATCTGAATTTAGAGTGAAGATAGCCTGTTTAGTTTTTTAATTTAATTTGAATTTAAAGAAATTATTTAATGGCTTAATGGAATTTAATCTGAAGTGAATTAGTGTTGATAGTGGACAGTTTCCCTTTAATTCTAATCTGAATTTAGAGTGAAGATAGCCCATGTTGTAGATTTTTTAAAGTCTTTAATTTTGAAATTCTACATCAGAAAGTCTGATTTCTGATTAACTCTAAAGGGGGCTATGTAACTGAAGTGAAATTAGGTGTGTGATATGGACATTTCCTTTAATTTAATCTGAATTTAGAGTGAAGATAGCCCATTTTGTAGATTTTTAAAGGCTTTAATTTTTTTCCCCGAATGGGAATCTAGGTGGCTACTGTATTGAAGTGAAATTAGTGTTGATAGTGGACAGTTTCCCTTTAAATTTTAATCTGAATTAAGGGAAAATAGCCCATGTTTTGATTTTTTAAAGGCTTTAATTTTGAAATTCTACATCAGAATGTCCTGATATTTCCCCAATGGAAATTGAGGTCTACTGTCCCCTGAAGTGAAATTAGTGTGTGATAGTGGACAATTTCCCTTTAAATTTAATCTGAATTTAGAGTGAAGATAGCCCCTTTTGATTTTTTAAAACTTTAAATTTTTAAATTCTACATCAGAATGTCCTGATATTCCTGAAGGGAACTCTAAAGGGGGCTCTGTATTTTGAAGTGAAATTAGTGTGTGATAGTGGGGCAGTTTCCCCTTTTTTTCTAATCGAATTTAGAGTGAAGATACCCATTTTGAGATTTTTAAAGGTTTTTAAATTTTTTGGTGTTTTTATATTATTTTTAAGTGAAATTGGTGTGTGATAGTGGACAGTTTCCCTTTAATTCTAATCTGAATTTAGAGTGAAGATAGCCCGTTGTAGATTTTTAAGGGGTTTAATTTTGAAATTCTACATCAGAATGTCCTGATATGTCTGGTTTTTACTTAAAAGGGGGCCTTTTTATTTGAAGTGAAATTGGGGTGTGATAGTGGACATTTTCCCCTTTTAAATTTTAATCTGAATTTAGAGTGAAGATAGCCATGTTGTAGATTTTTTAAGGGGTTTAATTTTTAAATTCTAATCAGAAAGTCCTGATACTGTCTGAGTGATACTCTAAAGGGGGTCTACTGTTATTTGAAGTGAAATTGGTGTGTGATAGTGGACATTTTCCCTTTAATTCTAATCTGAATTAGAGTGAAGATAGCCCCTGTTGTAGATTTTTTAAAGCTTTAATTTTGAAATTCTACATCAGAATGTCCTGATATTCCTGAATGGAACTCTGAGGTGGACTACTGTCCCAAATGAAGTGAAATTAGTGTGTGATAGTGGACAGTTTCCCTTTAATTCTAATCTGAATTTAGAGTGAAGATAGCCCATGTTTTTAGATTTTTTAAAGGCTTTAATTTTGAAATTCTACATCAGAATGTCCTGATCTGTCTGAGTGATACTCTAAAGGGGGTCCTGTTATTTTGAAGTGAAATTGGTGTGTGATAGTGGACAATTTCCCTTTAATTCTAATCTGAATTTAGAGTGAAGATAGCCCATTTGTAGATTTTTAAAGGCTTTAATTTTGAAATTCTAATCAGAATGTCCTGATACTGTCTGAGTGATACTCTGAGGTGGTCTACTGTTATCTGAAGTGAAATTGGTGTGTGATAGTGGACATTTCCCTTTAATTCTAATCTGAATTTAGAGTGAAGATAGCCCATGTTGTAGATTTTTTAAGGCTTTAATTTTGAAATTCTACATCAGAATGTCCTGATATTCCCCGAATGGAACTCTGAGGTGGACTACTGTCACTTGAAGTGAAATTAGTGTTGATAGTGGACATTTTCCCTTTAATTCTAATCTGAATTTAGAGGAAGATAGCCCCTTTGTAGATTTTTAAAGCTTTAATTTTGAAATTCTACATCAGAATGTCCTGATATTCTCTGAATGGAACTCTGAGGTGGACTACTGTCCCCTTGAAGTGAAATTAGTGTGTGATAGTGGACAGTTTCCCTTTAATTCTAATCTGAATTTAGAGTGAAGATAGCCCATGTTGTAGATTTTTAAGGCTTTAATTTTGAAATTCTACATCAGAATGTCCTGATACTGTCTGAGTGATACTCTAAGGTGGTCTACTGTTATTCTGAAGTGAAATTGGGGTGTGATAGTGGACATTTCCCTTTAATTCTATCTGAATTAGAGGAAGATAGCCATGTTGAGATTTTTAAGGCTTTAATTTTGAAATCTACATAGAATGTCCTGATTCCCGAATGGGAAATCTAGGTGGCTACTGTATTAAGTGAAAATTGTGTGTGATAGTGGACATTTCCTTTAATTCTAATCTCCAATTTTTTGGAAAAATGAAGAATTAGGGGCCCCCCCAAAAAAAAAAAAAGTTGTAGATTTTTTAAGGGCCCTTTAATTTTGAAATTCTACAATTTTAAGAATGTCCTTTTTTTTAAAAAAAATTCCCCTTGGAATGGAACTCTGAGGTGGACTTTTAATGGTCCCCAAAACTTGAAGTGTTT
>CAKAOJ020001774.1:0-28894 GCA_916701645.2 Sebastolobus alascanus
TGAAACGACGTTGACGTGGCGTGGCGGAGAATTTGCATGACTCGCCATTGAAAGACAAAATGTTGTAACTCGACTGTACTTTTTCCAATCTGCCCCAAACTTGAAATACCACATAGTAGTCCAGATCTGAGGACATCTACATGGAAAAATTGACTCAGAGTCATAGCGCCACCTACTGGCAACAGGAAGTCAGCGTTACGTGACAAACATCATCCGATTCACATGAAATTTACATTGTGTGATCTACGTCATTGTGCTCGTCAGAGCTCCGGTTTCATTGTGCCTGGACGCGTCGGTTGGCGTCCCGCGCGTACCCCAGACGCGCGGAGAGGTGCTCGGGCCCGTTCATCGCTGCTTGCAGCTTTAATTATTATTCTTTTTCTTCTCTCAAATGAATCGCCTTTTTGAGGCCCTTGCCATGCTGGAAAAGTTGTGAAACTTGGCACACTTATCAGAAGCGGTGAAAAATTTGATATTTTAAGGGTCTCAGATTCGGATTTTGCAAAATGGCTCTCTAGCGCCCCCTAGAAAATTGGAAAACTTGATATCCGTTCTCCGGTTTTACCTACAAGTATGAAATTTGGCAGACAGATGTATCATGTGGAGACGCACAAAAAAGCCTCTGGTAGGTATGCCCAAAACTCAACAGGAAGTCAGCCATCTTGAATTTAATGTGCGAATTTCGCCCATTTTTGCCCGTTTTTGGCGTTTTATAGGCCGTGTACTTTAACGAACTCCTCCGACAGACTTCATCGGATCGACTTGTAATTTGGTCAGGACCATCTTAAGACCTTAAGGATGAAAAGTTATCAAAATGGTGAGTTTTCACTGAACGACCTGACCGTGGCGTGGCGGCCATTTTGGGCCATTCGCCATGAAACAGGAAGTTGTTGTAAATACACTGTACATAATCCGATCTGCCCCAAATTTCTCAGACATGATGAGGGTCCAGTCCTGAAGACATATACATGTCCATATTGACTCATGGCCCCGCCCCAATACGTTAGCCCCGCCCACTTTCATAAGTCATGAACCGATTGTCGTAGAGTCTTGTGGGAGGTGTCATATCACTCAGCAGAGAGTGCCTGATAAGTTGGTGAAGGTTAACCCCGCCCCCTACACATAAGCCCCGCCCCCTTGACTAACTAATGAAGCGTTTGTCGTAGACTCTTGTGAGAGGTGTCATATCACTCAGCAGAAAGTTCCTGATAAGTTGGTGAAGGTTAATCCCGCCCCCTACACATAAGCTCCGCCCCCTTGACTAACTAATGAAGCGTTTGTCGTAGGCTCTTGTGAGAGGTGTCATATCACTCAGCAGAGAGTGCCTGATTAGTTGGTGAAGGTTAACCCCGCCCCCTACACATAAGCCCCGCCCCCTTGACTAACTAATGAAGCGTTTGTCGTAGGCTCTTGTGAGAGGTGTCATATCACTCAGCAGAGAGTGCCTGATTAGTTGGTGAAGGTTAACCCCGCCCCCTACACATAAGCCCCGCCCCCTTGACTAACTAATGAAGCGTTTGTCGTAGGCTCTTGTGAGAGGTGTCATATCACTCAGCAGAGAGTGCCTGATTAGTTGGTGAAGGTTAACCCCGCCCCCTACACACCAGCCCCGCCCCCTTGACTAACTAATGAAGCGTTTGTCGTAGGCTCTTGTGAGAGGTGTCATATTACTCAGCAGAAAGTTCCTGATAAGTTGGTGAAGGTTAATCCCGCCCCCTACACATAAGCTCCGCCCCCTTGACTAACTAATGAAGCGTTTGTCGTAGGCTCTTGTGAGATGTGTCATATCACTCAGCAGAGAGTGCCTGATTAGTTGGTGAAGGTTAACCCCGCCCCCTACACATTAGCCCCGCCCCTTTTCATAACACCGTTTGTCGTAGAGTCTTGTGGCAGACGTCGTTGCGCTCGTCGGAGTTCCAATTTCATTGTGCCCGACCGCGTCAGTCGGCGTCCCGCCAGTACCCCCGACGCGCGGAGAGGTGCTCGGGCCCGTTCATCGCTGCTTGCAGCTTTAATTATTATTATTATTATTATTATTATTATTATTTTTCTCTCAAATGAATCGCGTTTTTGAGGCCTTTGCCATGCTCGAAAAGTTGTTAAACTTTGCACACTTATCAGACGCGGTGAAAAATTTGATATTTTAAGGGTCTCCAGCTCGGATGTTGCAAAATGGCTCGCTAGCGCCCCCTAGAATATTGGCAAACTTGAGCCCCTCGCTCCGGTTTCACCTACAAGTATGAAATTTGGCAGACAGATGTAACATGATAAGACACACAAAAAAGCCTCTTGGAGGTATGGCCAAAACTCAACAGGAAGTCAGCCATATTGGATTTAATATGCAATTTTGCCCATTTTTTGCGTTTTATAGGCCATGTACTTTAACGAACTCCTCCTGCAGATTACATCAGATCGACTTGAAATTTGGTCAGGACCATCTTAAGACCTTAAGGATGAAAAGTTATTCAAATGGTGAGTTTTCACTGAACGATCTGACCGTGGCGTGGCGGCGAAAAAGCGCCTTTCGCCAAAAAACAGGAAGTTGTTATAACTTTGGCATACATTTTCCAATCTGCTCTAAATTTCACATGTATGATAAGGGTCCTTGCCTGATGACCGCAACATGCAAATTTTGGCTCGCAGTCATAGCGCCCCCTAGTGGAAACAGGAAATGTCATGTTGTACACGTTGATGTACTCTGCCTCAGAAATTAATCACATCTATCTCAAATTAGGTGAGAAAAGCCTTAAGACCTTGATGATGCTTCCTTTCGAAAATTGTGAGTTTTCATCGAATGGCGGCGGCGTGGTGGTATGGCGAATTTCGATGAGTCGCCATGAACAAACAAACCGCTGTAACTCGACTCCAGATGGTCAGATCTTATCCAAATTAATAACATTTGATGAGCGTCCCGGCTTGAAGATATCTACAGTCTAATTTTCAATCATACTCATAGCGCCACCTGGTGGCAGCAGGACGTAACTGTCGCGATATTTTGGTGTACTACTCTTAGCAGGTTAACCAAATCAACCTCAAATTTGGTCACAACAATGGTAAGACCTTCGTGATACCAGACAGTGAAGGTTTTGAATTTTCGTGAAATGCCGTTGCCGTGGCGACGTATTGTTCGCCATGAAACAGGAAGTTGCTTTTGAGGTGCTAGGATTGCTTAAAAACAAACGAAACTTGGCACACTCATTAACGGCGCTAAAATATGTTAACAGATATGGTTTTGGTGCTTGTGTGTGGCAAGGGGGCTCAATAGCGCCCCCTACAAAATTTCAACAAAGCAGCCCTCGCGGTACGTTTGGCCTAGATGTTCGAGATTTGGTAGGCACATGTATCACTCGTAGATTTAAAAAAAAGTCTCTTGGTGCCGAGCTCTAAACCCAACAGGAAGTCGGCCATCTTGATTTTTGTGTGAATTTTTCGTATATTTTTGGCCATTTCCAGGCTTTGTACTTTAACGAACTCCTCCTACAGACTTAACCCGATCAACTTCAGATTTGGTCAGTACAATCTGAAGACCTTTGTGATGAAAAGTTATTCAAATCGTGAGGTTTTTTGAAACGACGTTGTCGTGGCGTGGCGGAGAATTTGCATGACTCGCCATTGAAAGACAAAATGTTGTAACTCGACAGTATTTGGTCCAATCTGCCCCAAACTTGACCTACCAAATAGTAGTCCGGACCTGAGGACATCTACATGTTAATATTGACTCATAGTCATAGTGCCACCTACTGGCAACAGGAAGTCAGCGTTACGTGACAGACATCATCCGATTCACATGAAATTTACATTGTGTGATCCACACTTAATAAAAAGCAACATAATGAATTTTTAGCTCTTGTTCTCTAGCGCCACATAGTGGACACAGGAAGTGGTGAAAAACTTGCAATACGACATTTCCTGTGCCACTCAATCCACGCAGGAAATAACGTCTAACTTGTGCGTGCAGTGTCCGATGGTCACTGAAATGTACGGGTTTGTCGACGGGGTCCCGCTAGTACCCACGACGTGCGTGAAGGTGCTCGGGCCCGTTCATCGCTGCTTGCAGCTTTAATTATTATTAGGGTTTATGCCCCGAAGGGGCTAAACCCTATTGAAATTGTGTCGGTTTATTATTATTATTATTATTATTATTATTATTATTATTATTTGTTGTCTGCCTTAGCGGCTCAAATTCCCGTGAGCTGGAATGAGCTAGAAACATGAAACTTGGCACAATAACTGGAAATGATGGTCATGTGCTTCCCAAGAAAAATGACCCCAATCGGCCACATGGTGGCGCTGTAATTAACGGTCAAAAACGCGATTTTGGAAAGGCCACGCCCCTCACACCATAAGTCTGATTGACTTGAAATTTGACACACATGTCCAGCTCCGTGTGATCTACAAAAAAGCCTCTGGGACCACTAAAGTCCGCCTAACTAGATTTTCCGCCATTTTGGATTTTTTGAAAAACACATTTTTGACATCTCCTCCTAAACCGTAGGTCCGATTGGTACCAAATTTGCTGCAAATCATTATTGGATTAAGCCCATCAAAAATTATCAAAAGCTTTCTGATATCTCATTGCGTTTTGAAGATAATGATCAACAAACTTTTCACTGGGCGGAGTTTATCAGGAAATTAGCCATAATTCATTGACCATTAGTCTAATCATCATAAATCTTGGTAGATACTTTCAGTGCGTGTTTGGGAATAGGTGTACCAAAGCATTTTCTGCTTGACCCATAGGGGGCGCCAAAACTATCAAAAACGTGTACCTCAAGATCTGCTGGACAGAATTTCATCAAATTTGGTACACATGCTCTGGGGGCAAGTATTAACCAAGATCTGAAGTGTCATATTGATCGGTGCATGTGGGCGTGGCCTATTTAGCATTTTATGCTAAATTATGCCTTTGTTCAATTTGCTGTGAGCTGGAACGAGCTAGAGACATGAAACTTGGTACCATAGTTGGAAATTATGTCATAATGCTTCACAGAAAATATGATCCCAATTGGCCTGATGGTGGCGCTACATCATTTTCAAGGCCGACCCCCTCACACAATAAGTCCGATTGACTTGAAACTTAACACACCTGTGCTGCTGAATGTGTTCTATAAAAAAGCCTCTTGGACCTCTAAAGTCTGCCTCCTAGATTTTCCTCACTGTTGAATAGTTTGAAAAACACATTTTTGACATCTCCTCCTAAACTCTACGTCCGATTGCTACCAAACATTCAGTGGATCATTATTGGAACAAGATCATCTAAAGTTATCAAAAACTTGTTGATATCTCATGTCGTTTTTAAGATATTGACCAATGAACTTTTAAGGGGCGTGGCTTAGCACATCAATAGAGCTAACTCCACAACTGTTGGGTCCATCTTCTCGAAACTTGCAGAATATGTTCATAGGAGTACCTGAAACATTCCCTGAAAGTTTCATTCAAATCGACCACTAGGGGCCGCCACCAGGTCCAAAGATTTGCATGTGCCTATCACGAATTTCGCCACAAATCAATGGGAGTTCTTCCATCTTCACCAAACTTGATGGATATTTTAATTGACCTGTTGAAACGTCCACAAAATGCAAAGAAATATGAGTGGGAAGACTTTGAGTGTGCAACTACAGAAAGGCTGCATACACTGTAATAATGAAACAAGGGTATGATTGGTCTCACTCCTTCTTTATACAGAATTAAACCCGGTGAAATGACTATGTTTTGCTTTGTGAAGCCCAAAATTCGATCACTGCTGCTCCTGGCTTTCATTTCAGGTGCTTCCCTCTGTTGAGCGAAAAAAGGGCATAAACCCGCGAACTGCCGCTTGCGGCTGTAATTAGGGTTTATGCCCCGAAGGGGCTAAACCCTATTGAGTTTGTGTGAATTTATTATTATTATTATTATTATTAGGGTTTATGCCCCGAAGGGGCTAAACCCTATTGAGTTTGTGTGAATTTATTATTATTATTATTATTATTTGTCTTATGCCGCGGCTCAATTTGCCGTGAGCTGGAATGAGCTAAAAACATGAAACTTGGCACAATGACTGGAAATGATGTGCAAATGCTTCTCAAGGAATATGACATCAATCGGCCACATGGTGGCGCTGTAATTAACGCTCAAACATGCGATTTTGGAAAGGCCACGCCCCTCGCACCGTAAGTCCGATTGACTTGAAATTTGACACACATGTCCAGCTCCGTGTGATCTACAAAAAAGCCTCTTGGACCACTAAAGTCCGCCTAACTAGATTTTCCGCCATTTTGAATTTTTTGAAAAACACATTTTTGACATCTCCTCCTAAACCGTAGGTCCGATTGGTACCAAATTTGCTGCAAATCATTATTGGATTAAGAACATCAAAAGTTATCAAAAACTTTCTGATATCTCATTGCGTTTTGAAGATAATGATCAACAAACTTTTCACTGGGCGGAGCTTATCAGGAAATTAGCCATAATTCATTGACCATTAGTCTAATCATCATAAATCTTGGTAGATATCTTCAGTGCGTGTTTGGGAATAAGTGTACCTAAGCATATTTTGCTCGACCCATAGGGGGCGCCAAAACTATCAAAAACTTGTACCTCAAGATCTGGTGGACAGAATTTCATCAAATTTAGTGAACATGCTCTGGGGACAAGTATTAACCAAGATCTGAAGTGTCATATTGATCGGTGCATGTGGGCGTGGCCTATTTAGCATTTTATGCTAAAATATGCCTTTGTTCAATTTGCTGTGAGCTGGAACCAGCTACAGACATGAAACTTGGTACCATAGTTGGAAATTATGTCATAATGCTTCACAGAAAATATGATCCCAATTGGCCTGATGGTGGCGCTACAACATTTTCAAGGCCGGCCCCCTCACACAATAAGTCCGATTGACTTGAAACTTAACACACCTGTGCTGCTGAATGTGTTCTACAAAAAAGCCTCTTGGACCTGTAAAGTCTGCCTCCTAGATTTTCCACCATGTTGAATAGTTTGAAAAACACATTTTTGACATCTCCTCCTAAACTCTACGTCCGATCGCTACCAAACATTCTGTGGATCATTACTGGAACAAGTTCATCTAAAGTTATCAAAAGCTTGTTGATATCTCATGTCGTTTTTAAGATATTGACCAATGAACTTTAAAGGGGCGTGGCTTGGCACATCAATAGAGCTAACTCCACAACTGTTGGGCCCATCTTCTCGAAACTGGCAGAATATGTTCATAGGATTACCTGAAACATTCCCTGAAAGTTTCGTTCAAATCGACCACTAGGAGGCGCCACCAGCTCCAAAGATTTGCATGGGCCTATTATGAATTTCGCCAAAAATCAATGGGAGTTCGTCCCAGCTTCACCAAACTTGATGGATATTTTAATTGACCTGTTGAAATGTCACCAAAATGCCAAGAAATATGACTGGCGGGACTTTGAGTGTGCAACTACAGAAAGGCTGCATACACTGTAATAATGAAACAAGGGTGTGATTGGTCTCACTCCTTCTTTATACAGAATTAAAACAGGTGAAATGACTATGTTTTGCTTTGTGAAGCCCAAAATTCGATCACTGCTGCTCGTGGCTTTGATTTCAGGTACTTCCGCTGTTGAGCGAAAAAGGGCATAAACCCGCGAACTGCCGCTTGCGGCTGTAATTATTATTATTATTTGACTTATGCCGTGGCTCAATTTGCCGTGAGCTGGAATGAGCTAAAAACATGAAACTTGGCACAATAACTGGAAATGATGTGCAAATGCTTCTCAAGGAATATGACATCAATCGGCCACATGGTGGCGCTGTAATTAACGCTCAAACACGCGATTTTGGAAAGGCCACGCCCCTCGCACCGTAAGTCCGATTGACTTGAAATTTGACACACATGTCCAGCTCCGTGTGATCTACAAAAAAGCCTCTTGGACCACTAAAGTCCGCCTAACTAGATTTTCCGCCATTTTGAATTTTTTGAAAAACACATTTTTGACATCTCCTCCTAAACCGTAGGTCCGATTGGTACCAAATTTGCTGCAAATCATTATTGGATTAAGCCCATCAAAAGTTATCAAAAGCTTTCTGATATCTCATTGCGTTTTGAAGATAATGATCAACAAACTTTTCACTGGGCGGAGCTTATCAGGAAATTAGCCATAATTCATTGACCATTAATACAATCATCATAAATCTTGGTAGATATCTTCAGTGCGTGTTTGGGAATAGGTGTACCAAAGCATTTTCTGCTCGACCCATAGGGGGCGCCAAAACTATCAAAAACTTGTACCTCAAGATCTGGTGGACAGAATTTCATCAAATTTAGTGCACATGCTCTGGGGACAAGTATTAACCAAGATCTGAAGTGTCATATTTATCGGTGCATGTGGGCGTGGCCTACTTAGCATTTTATGCTAAATTATGCCTTTGTTCAATTTGCTGTGAGCTGGAACGAGCTAGAGACATGAAACTTGGTACCATAGTTGGAAATTATGTCATAATGCTTCACAGAAAATATGATCCCAATTGGCCTGATGGTGGCGCTACAACATTTTCAAGGCCGGCCCCCTCACACAATAAGTCCGATTGACTTGAAACTTAACACACCTGTGCTGCTGAATGTGTTCTACAAAAAAGCCTCTTGGACCTCTAAAGTCTGCCTCCTAGATTTTCCTCCATGTTGAATAGTTTGAAAAACACATTTTTGACATCTCCTCCTAAACTCTACGTCCGATTGCTACCAAACATTCTGTGGATCATTACTGGAACAAGATCATCTAAAGTTATCAAAAGCTTGTTGATATCTCATGTCGTATTTAAGATATTGACCAATGAACTTTAAAGGGGCGTGGCTTGGCACATCAATAGAGCTAACTCCACAACTGTTGAGCCCATCTTCTCGAAACTGGCAAAATTGTTTCATAGGAGTACCTGAAACATTCCCTGAAAGTTTCATTCAAATCGACCACTAGGGGCCGCCACCAGGTCCAAAGATTTGCATGCGCCTATCACGAATTTCACCACAAATCAATGGGAGTTCTTCCATCTTCACCAAACTTGATGGATCTTTTAATTCACCTGTTGAAACGTCCACAAAAAGCCAAGAAATATGAGTGGCAAGACTTTGAGTGTGCAACTACAGAAAGGCTGCATACACTGTAATAATGAAACAAAGGTGTGATTGGTCCTCTCCTTCTTTATACAGAATTAAACCAGGTGAAATGACTATGTTTTGCTTTGTGAAGCCCAAAATTCGATCACTGCTGCTCCTGGCTTTCATTTCAGGTGCTTCCCTCTGTTGAGCGAAAAAGGGCATAAACCCGCGAACTGCCGCTTGCGGCTGTAATTATTATTATTATTTGTTGTCTGCCTTTGAGGCTCAATTTGCCGTGAGATGAAAAGAGCTAAAAACATGAAAGTTGGCGCAATAACTGGAAAGGATATTTAACGACATTTCACGAAATATGACCCAAATCGGCCACATGGTGGCGCTGTAATTAACGCTCAAACACGCGATTTTGGAAAGGCCACGCCTCTCGAACCGTAAGTCCGATTGACTTGAAATTTGACACACATGTCCAACTCCATGTGATCTACAAAAAAGCCTCTGGGACCACTAAAGTCCGCCTAACTAGATTTTCGGCCATCTTGAATTTTTTGAAAAACACATTTTTGACATCTCCTCCTAAACCGTAGGTCCGATTGCTACCAAATTTTCTGTGGATCATTATTGGATGAAGACCATCAAATGTTATCAAAAGCTTTTTCATATCTCATTGCGTTATGAAGATAGTGATCAACAAACTTTTCACTGGGCGGAGCTTATCAGGAAATTAGCCATAATTCATTGACCATTAGTCTAATCATCATAAATCTTGGTAGATATCTTCAGTACGTGTTTGGTAATAAGTGTACCAAAGCATTTTCTGCTCGACCCATTGGGGGCGCCAAAACTATCAAAAACTTGTTCCTCAAGATCTGGTGGACAGAATTTCATCAAATTTAGTGCACATGCTCTGGGGGCAAGTATTAACCAAGATCTGAAGTGTCATATTGATCGGTGCATGTGGGCGTGGCCTATTTAGCATTTTATGCTAAATTATGCCTTTGTTCAATTTGCTGTGAGCTGGAACGAGCTAGAGACACGAAACTTGGTACCATAGTTGGAAATTATGTCATAATGCTTCACATAAAATATGATCCCAATTGGCCTGATGGTGGCGCTACAACATTTTCAAAGGCCGGCCCCCTCACACAATAAGTCTGATTGACTTGAAACTTAACACACCTGTGCTGCTGAATGTGTTCTACAAAAAAGCCTCTTGGACCTCTAAAGTCTGCCTCCTAGATTTTCCTCCATGTTGAATAGTTTGAAAAACACATTTTTGACATCTCCTTCTAAACTCTACGTCCGATTGCTACCAAACTTTCTGTGGACCATTATTGGAACAAGATCATCTAAAGTTATCAAAAACGTGTTGATATCTCATGTCGTTTTTAAGATATTGACCAATGAACTTTAAAGGGGCGTGGCTTGGAACATCAATAGAGCTAACTCCACAACTGTTAGGCCCATCTTCTCGAAACTGGCAGAATATGTTTATAGGAGTACCTGAAACGTACCCTGAAAGTTTCGTTCAAATCGACCACTAGGGGCCGCCACCAGGTCCAAAGATTTGCATGCGCCTATCACGAATTTCGCCACAAATAAATGGGAGTTTTTCCATCTTCACCAAACTTGATGGATATTTTAATTCACCTGTTGAAACGTCCACAAAATGTCAAGAAACATGAGTGGCAAGACTTTGAGTGTGCAACTACAGAAAGGCTGCATACACTGTAATAATGAAACAAGGGTATGATTGGTCTCACTCCTTCTTTATACAGAATTAAACCAGGTGAAATGACTATGTTTTGCTTTGTGAAGCCCAAAATTCGATCACTGCTGCTCGTGGCTTTGATTTCAGATGCTTCCGCTGTTGAGCGAAAAAGGGCATAAACCCGCGAACTGCCGCTTGCGGCTGTAATTATTAGGGTTTATGCCCCGAAGGGGCTAAACCCTTCTAAGTTTGTGCCGGTTTGTTATTATTATTATTATTATTAGGGTTTATGCCCCGAAGGGGCTAAACCCTATTGAGTTTGTGTGAATTTATTATTATTATTATTAGGGTTTATGCCCCGAAGGGGCTAAACCCTATTGAGTTTGTATGAATTTATTATTATTATTATTATTATTATTTGACTTATGCCGTGGCTCAATTTGCCGTGAGCTGGAATGAGCTAAAAACATGAAACTTGGCACAATAACTGGAAATGATGTGCAAATGCTTCTCAAGGAATATGACATCAATCGGCCACATGGTGGCGCTGTAATTAACGCTCAAACACGCGATTTTGGAAAGGCCACGCCCCTCGCACCGTAAGTCCGATTGACTTGAAATTTGACACACATGTCCAACTCCGTGTGATCTACAAAAAAGCCTCTTGGACCACTAAAGTCCGCCTAACTAGATTTTCCGCCATTTTGAATTTTTTGAAAAACACATTTTTGACATCTCCTCCTAAACCGTAGGTCCGATTGGTACCAAATTTGCTGCAAATAATTATTGGATTAAGCCCATCAAAAGTTATCAAAAGCTTTCTGATATCTCATTGCGTTTTGAAGATAATGATCAACAAACTTTTCATTGGGCGGAGCTTATCAGGAAATTAGCCATAATTCATTGACCATTAGTCTAATCATCATAAATCTTGGTAGATATCTCCAGTACGTGTTTGGGAATAAGTGTACCAAAGCATTTTCTGCTCGACCCATAGGGGGCGCCAAAACTATCAAAAACTTGTACCTCAAGATCTGGTGGACAGAATTTCATCAAATTTGGTACACATGCTCTGGGGACAAGTATTAACCAAGATCTGAAGTGTCATATTGATCGGTGCATGTGGGCGTGGCCTATTTAGCATTTTATGCTAAATTATGCCTTTGCTCAATTTGCTGTGAGCTGGAACAAGCTAGAGACATGAAACTTGATACCATAACTGTACATGATGTCATAATGCTTCACAAAAAATATGATCCCAATTGGCCTGATGGTGGCGCTACAACATTTTCAAGGCTGGCCCCCTCACACCATAAGGGCGAATGACTTTAAATTTGATACACATGTTAAACTCCATGTGCTCTACAAAAAAGCCACTTGGACCACTAAAGTCTGCCAACTAGATTTTCCTCCATTTTGAATAGTTTGAAAAACACATTTTTGACATCTCCTCCTAAACTCTACATCCGATTGCTACCAAACATTCTGTGGATCATTATTGGACCAAGTTTATCAAAAGTTATCAAAAGCTTGTTGATATGTCATTGCGTTCTGAAGATATTGACCAATGAACTTTAAAAGGGCGTGGCTTAGCACATCGATAGATCTAACTCCACAACTGCTGGGCCCATCTTCTCCAAACTTGCAGGATATGTTCATAGGAGTACCTGAAACATCCTCTGAAAGTTTCGTTCAAATCGACCACTGGGGGGAGCTACAAGTCAGACTATACATCAGAAAATGTTCGTCCAATCAATACTAAACTCACAGGATACATTTCATAACAATTTTGAACCACGTGTGTAAAACTATTTAGAAATTACTCCATAGGGGGCGCCACCAGTTCCAAAGATTTGCATGGGCCTAGAGCAAATTTCGCCACAAATCAAAGGGAGTTCATCCCAGCATCATCAAACTTGATAGATATTTTAATTAACCTGTTGAAACGTCCCCAAAATGCCAAGAAATATGACTGGCGGGACTTTGAGTGTACAAGTACAGAAAGGCTGCATATTCCGTAATAATGAAAGAAGGGTATGATTGGTCTCACTCCTTCTTTATACAGAATTAAAACAGGTGAAATGACTATGTTTTGCTTTGTGAAGCCCAAAATTCGATCACTGCTGCTCCTGGCTTTGATTTCAGGTGCTTCCGCTGTTGAGCGAAAAAGGGCATAAACCCGCGAACTGCCGCTTGCGGCTGTAATTATTATTTGTTGTCTGCCTTTGAGGCTCAATTTGCCGTGAGATGAAAAGAGCTAAAAACATGAAAATTGGCACAATAACTGGAAAGGATATTTAACGACATTTCACGAAATATGACCCAAATCGGCCACATGGTGGCGCTGCAATCAACGCTCAAACACGCGATTTTGGAAAGGCCACGCCTCTCGAACCGTAAGTCCGATTGACTTGAAATTTGACACACATGTCCAGCTCCGTCTGATCTACAAAAAAACCTCTGGGACCACTAAAGTCCGCCTAACTAGATTTTCCGCCATCTTGAATTTTTTGAAAAACACATTTTTGACATCTCCTCCTAAACCGTAGGTCCGATTGCTACCAAATTTTCTGTGGATCATTATTGGATAAAGTCCATCAAAATTTATCAAAAGCTTTTTCATATCTCATTGCGTTATGAAGATAGTGATCAACAAACTTTTCACTGGGCGGAGCTTATCAGGAAATTAGCCATAATTCATTGACCATTAGTCTAATCATCATAAATCTTGGTAGATATCTTCAGTACGTGTTTGGGAATAGGTCTTCCAAAGCATTTACCGCTCGACCCATAGGGGGCGCCAAAAACATCAAAAACTTGTACCTCAAGATCTGGTGGACAGAATTTCATCAAATTTGATACACATGCTCTGGGGGCAAGTATTAACTAAGATCTGAAGTGTCATATTGATCGGTGCATGTGGGCGTGGCCTATTTAGCATTTTATGCTAAATTATGCCTTTTCTCAATTTGCTGTGAGCGTGAACGAGCTAGAGACATGAAACTTGGTACCATAACTGTACATGATGTCATAATGCTTCACATAAAATATGACCCCAATTGGCCTGATGGTGGCGCTACAGCATTTTCTAAATATTTAAAGGCCGGCCCCCCTCACACCATAATTCATATTGACATGGAATTTGACACACATGTTCAACTCCATGTGTTCTACAAAAAAGCCTCTTGGAACTCTAAAGTCTGCCTCCTAGATTTTCCTCCATGTTGAATAGTTTGAAAAACACATTTTTGACATCTCCTCCTAAACTCTATGTCCAATTGCTACCAAACTTTCTGAGGACCATTACTGGAACAAGATCATCTAAAGTTATCAAAAGCTTGTTGATATCTCATGTCGTTTTTAAGATATTGACCAATGAACTTTAAAGGGGCGTGGCTTGGCACATCAATAGAGCTAACTCCATAACTGTTGGGCCCATCTTCTCGAAACTGGCAGAATATGTTCATAGGAGTACCTGAAACATTCCCTGAAAGTTTCGTTCAAATCGACCACTAGGAGGCGCCACCAGCTCCAAAGATTTGCATGGGCCTATTATGAATTTCGCCAAAAATCAATGGGAGTTCGTCCCAGCTTCACCAAACTTGATGGATATTTTAATTGACCTGTTGAAATGTCACCAAAATGCCAAGAAATATGACTGGCAGGATTTGAGTGTGCAACTACAGAAAGGCTGCATACACTGTAATAATGAAACAAGGGTGTGATTGGTCTCACTCCTTGTTTATACAGAATTAAAACAGGTGAAATGACTATGTTTTGCTTTGTGAAGCCCAAAATTCGATCACTGCTGCTCGTGGCTTTGATTTCAGGTGCTTCCGCTGTTGAGCGAAAAAGGGCATAAACCCGCGAACTGCCGCTTGCGGCTGTAATTATTATTATTAGGGCCCGAGCACCGACAACGTCGGGCCAGCGAAGGCCCTATTGAAACTGAAAGGATTCTTATTAGGGCCCGAGCACCGACGAAGTCGGGTCCGAGGACCCTATTGAAACTGTAGCGTTTATTAGGGCCCGAGCACCGACGAAGTCGGGTCCGAGGACCCTATTGAAACTGTAGTGTTTTTTATTAGGGCCCGAGCACCGACAACGTCGGGCCAGCGAAGGCCCTATTGAAACTGAAGGAATTCTTATTAGGGCCCGAGCACCGACAACGTCGGGCCAGCGAAGGCCCTATTGAAACTGAAGGAATTATTATTATTCTTTTTCACAAAAATGAATAGCCATTTTGAGGCCCTTACCATGCTGGAAAAGTTGTTAAACTTGGCACACTTATCAGACGCGGTGAAAAATTTGATATTTTAAGGGTCTCGGATTCGGGTGTTGCAAAATGGCTCGCTAGCGCCCCCTAGAAATTGGAAAACTTGAGCCCCTCCCTCCAGTTTCACCTACAAGTATGAAATTTGGCATACAGATGTAACATGTTGAGACGCACAAAAAAGCCTCTTGGAGGTATGGCCAAAACTCAACAGGAAGTCAGCCATATTGGATTTTATATGTGATTTTGCCCATTTTTTGCGTTTTATAGGCCGTGTACTTTAACGAACTCCTCCTCCAGATTTCATCAGATCGACTTGAAATTTGGTCAGGATCATCTTAAGACCTTAAGGATGAAAAGTTATTCAATTGGTGAGTTTTCATTGAACAATCTGACCGTGGCGTGGCGGCGAAAAAGCGCCTTTCGCCAAAAAACAGGAAGTTGCTGTAACTTTGGCATACCTTTTCGAATCTGCTCTAAATGTCACATGTATGATAAGGGTCCTGGCCTGATGACATCCACATGCAAATTTTGACTCTCAGTCATAGCGCCACCTAGTGGTAACAGGAAATGTCATGTTGTACACGTTGATGTACATCTCCTCAGAAATTAATCACATCTTTACCAAATTAGGTGAGAAAAGCCTTAAGACCTTGATGATGCTTCCTTTCGAAAATTGTGAGTTTTCATCAAATGGCGGCGTCGTGGTGGTATGGCGAATTTCGATGAGTCGCCATGAAAAAACAAACCGCTGTAACTCAACTCCAGATGGTCAGATCTTATCCATATTAATAACATTTGATGAGAGTCCCGGCTTGAAGACACCTACAGTCTAATTTTCAATGATACTCATAGCGCCACCTGTTGGCAACAGGACATAACTGTCGTGATATTTTGGTGTACTACTCTTAGCAGGTTAACCAGATCCACCTCAAATTTGTTCACAACAATGGTAAGACCTTCATGATGCCAGACAGCGAAGGTTTTGTATTTTCGTGAAATGCCGTTGCCGTGGCGACGCATTGTTCGCCATGAAACAGGAAGTTGCTTTTGAGGTGCTAGGATTGCTTAAAAACAAACGAAACTTGGCACACTCATTAACGGTGCTAAAATATGTTAATAGATATGGTTTTTGTGCTTTTGTGTGGCAAGGGGGCTCAATAGCGCCCCCTACAAAACTTCAACAAAGCAGCCCTCGCGGTACGTTTGACCTAGATGTTTGCGATTTGGTAGGCACATGTATCATCCGTAGACTTAAAAAAAAGTCTCTTGGTGCTATGCTCTAAACCCAACAGGAAGTCGGCCATCTTGATTTTGTGTGAATATTTCGTATATTTTTGGCCATTTCCAGGCTTTGTACTTTAACGAACTCCTCCTACAGAGTTAACCCGATCAACTTCAGATTTGGTCAGTACAATCTGAAGACCTTTGTGATGAAAAGTTATTCAAATCGTGAGGTTTTTTGAAACGACGTTGAGGTGGCGTGGCGGAGAATTTGCATGACTCGCCATTGAAAGACAAAATGTTGTAACTCGACTGTACTTTTTCCAATCTGCCCCAAACTTGAAATACCACATAGTAGTCCAGATCTGAGGACATCTACATGGCAATATTGACTCATAGTCATAGCGCCACCTACTGGCAACAGGAAGTCAGCGTTACGTGACAAACATCATCCGATTCACATGAAATTTACCATGTGCGATCTACGTCATTGTGCCCGTCAGAGTTCCGGTTTCATTGAGCCCGGCTGCGTCGGTTGGCGTCCCGCGCGTACCCCAGACGCGCGTAGAGGTGCTCGGGCCCGTTCATCGCTGCTTGCAGCTTTAATTATTATTCTTTTTCTTTTTCTTTTTCTCTCAAATGAATCGCCTTTTTGAGGCCCTTGCCATGCTGGAAAAGTTGTGAAACTTGGCACACTTATCAGAAGCGGTGAAAAATTTGATATTTTAAGGGTCTCAGATTCGGATTTTGCAAAATGGCTCTCTAGCGCCCCCTAGAAAATTGGAAAACTTGATATCGGTTCTCCGGTTTTACCTACAAGTATGAAATTTGGCAGACAGATGTATCATGTGGAGACGCACAAAAAAGCCTCTGGTAGGTATGCCCAAAATTCAACAGGAAGTCAGCCATTTTGAATATAATATACGATTTTCGCCCGTTTTTGGCGTTTTATAGGCCGTGTACTTTAACGAACTCCTCCGACAGACTTCATCGGATCGACTTGTAATTTGGTCAGGACCATCTTAAGACCTTAAGGATGAAAAGTTATCAAAATGGTGAGTTTTCACTGAACGACCTGACCGTGGCGTGGCGGCCATTTTGGGCCATTCGCCATGAAACAGGAAGTTGTTGTAACTACACTGTACATAATCCGATCTGCCCCAAATTTCTCAGACATGATGAGGGTCCAGTCCTGAAGACATATACATGTCCATATTGACTCATGGCCCCGCCCCAATACGTTAGCCCCGCCCACTTTCTTAAGTCATGAACCGATTGTCGTAGAGTCTTGTGGGAGGTGTCATATCACTCAGCAGAGAGTGCCTGATAAGTTGGTGAAGGTTAACCCCGCCCCCTACACATAAGCCCCGCCCCCTTGACTAACTAATGAAGCGTTTGTCGTAGACTCTTGTGAGAGGTGTCATATCACTCAGCAGAAAGTTCCTGATAAGTTGGTGAAGGTTAATCCCGCCCCCTACACATAAGCTCCGCCCCCTTGACTAACTAATGAAGCGTTTGTCTTAGGCTCTTGTGAGAGGTGTCATATCACTCAGCAGAGAGCGCCTGATTAGTTGGTGAAGATCAACCCCGCCCCCTACACATAAGCCCCGCCCCCTTGACTAACTAATGAAGCTTTTGTCGTAGGCTCTTGTGAGAGGTGTCATATCACTCAGCAGAGAGTGCCTGATTAGTTGGTGAAGGTTAACCCTGCCCCCTACACACAAGCCCCGCCCCCTTGACTAACTAATGAACCGTTTGTCGTAGGCTCTTGTGAGAGGTGTCATATCACTCAGCAGAAAGTTCCTGATAAGTTGGTGAAGGTTAATCCCGCCCCCTACACATAAGCTCCGCCCCCTTGACTAACTAATGAAGTGTTTGTCGTAGGCTCTTGTGAGAGATGTCATAACACTCAGCAGAGAGTGCTTGATAAGTTGGTGAAGGTTAACCCCGCCCCCTACACATTAGCCCCGCCCCTTTTCATAACACCGTTTGTCGTAGAGTCTTGTGGCTGAAGTCGTTGCGCTCGTCAGATTTCCGGTTTCATTGTGCCCGGCCGCGTCAGTCGGCGTCCCGCCAGTACCCCCGACGCGCGGAGAGGTGCTCGGGCCCGTTCATCGCTGCTTGCAGCTTTAATTATTATTCTTTTTCTTCTCCCAAATGAATCGGCTTTTTGAGGCCTTTGTCATGCTTGAAAAGTTGTTAAACTTTGCACACCTATCAAACGCGGTGAAAAATTTGATATTTTAAGGGTCTCGGTCTCGGGTGTTGCAAAATGACTCGCTAGCGCCTCCTAGAAAATTGGCAAACTTGAGCCCCTCGCTCCGGTTTCACCTACAAGTATGAAATTTGGCACACAGATGTAACATGTTGAGACGCACAAAAAAGCCTCTTGGAGGTATGGCCAAAACTCAACAGGAAGTCAGCCATATTGGATTTTATATGCGATTTTGCCCATTTTTTGCGTTTTATAGGCCGTGTACTTTAACGAACTTCTCCTCCAGATTTCATCAGATCGACTTGAAATTTGGTCAGGACCATCTTAAGACCTTAAGGATGAAAAGTTATTCAATTGGTGAGTTTTCATTGAACAATCTGACCGTGGCGTGGCGGCGAAAAAGCGCCTTTCGCCAAAAAACAGGAAGTTGCTGTAGCTTTGGCATACCTTTTCCAATCTGCTCTAAATGTCACATGTGTGATGAGGGTCCTGGTCTGATGACATCCCCACGCAAATTTTGACTCTCAGTCATAGCGCCAACTAGTGGTAACAGGAAATGTCATGTTGTACACGTTGATGTACATCTCCTCAGAAATTAATCACATCTTTACCAAATTAGGTGAGAAAAGCCTTAAGACCTTGATGATGCTTCCTTTCGAAAATTGTGAGTTTTCATCAAATGGCGGCACCGTGGTGATATGGCGAATTTCGATGAGTCGCCATGAAAAAACAAACCGCTGTAACTCAACTCCAGATGGTCAGATCTTATCCAAATTAATAACATTTGATGATCGTCCCGGCCTGAAGACATCTACAGTCTAATTTTCAATCATACTCATAGCGCCACCTAGTGGCAACAGGAAGTTACTGTCGCCATATTTTGGTGTACTACTGTTAGCAGGTTAACCAGATCCACCTCAAATTTGGTCACAACAATGGTAAGACCTTCATGATGCCAGACAGCGAAGGTTTTGTATTTTCGTGAAATGCCGTTGCCGTGGCGACGTATTGTTCGCCATGAAACAGGAAGTTGCTTTTGAGGTGCTAGGATTGCTTAAAAACAAACGAAACTTGGCACACTCATTAACGGCGCTAAAATATGTTAACAGATATGGTTTTGGTGCTTGTGTGTGGCAAGGGGGCTCAATAGCGCCCCCTACAAAATTTCAACAAAGCAGCCCTCGCGGTACGTTTGACCTAGATGTTCGAGATTTGGTAGGCACATGTATCACCTGTAGACTTAAAAAAAAGTCTCTTGGTGCCATGCTCTAAACCCAACAGGAAGTCGGTCATCTTGATTTTTGTGTGAATTTTTCGTATATTTTTGGCTATTTCCAGGCTTTGTACTTTAACGAACTGCTCCTAGAGACTTAACCCGATCAACTTCAGATTTGGTCAGTACAATCTGAAGACCTTTGTGATGAAAAATTATTCAAATCGTGAGGTTTTTTGAAACGACGTTGACGTGGCGTGGCGGAGAATTTGCATGACTCGCCATTGAAAGACAAAATGTTGTAACTCGACTGTACTTTTTCCAATCTGCCCCAAACTTGAAATACCACATAGTAGTCCAGATCTGAGGACATCTACATGGCAATATTGAGTCATAGTCGTAGCGCCACCTACTGGCAACAGGAAGTCAGCGTTACGTGACAAACATCATCCGATTCACATGAAATTTACCATGTGTGATCTACGTCATTGTGCTCGTCAGAGTTACGGTTTCATTGTGCCTGGCCTCGTCGGTTGGCGTCACGCGCGTACCCCAGACGCGCGTAGAGGTGCTCGGGCCCGTTCATCGCTGCTTGCAGCTTTAATTAGGGCCCGAGCACCGACGAAGTCGGGTCCGAGGACCCTATTGAAACTGTAATGTTTATTATTATTATTATTATTTTTCTCTCAAATGAATCGCGTTTTTGAGGCCCTTGCCATGCTGGAAAAGTTGTTAAACTTGGCACACTTGTCAGAGGCGGTGAAAAATTTGATATTTTAAGGGTCTCGGATTCGGGTGTTGCAAAATGGCTCACTAGCGCCCCCTAGAAAATTGGAAAAATTGAGCCCCTCCCTCCGGTTTCACCTACATGTATGAAATTTTGCAGACAGATGTAACATGTTGAGACGCACAAAAAAGCCTCTCGGAGGTATGGCCAAAACTCAACAGGAAGTCAGCCATATTGGATTTTATATGCTATTTTGCCCATTTTTTGCGTTTTATAGGCCGTGTACTTTAACGAACTCCTCCTGCATATTTCATCAGATCGACTTGAAATTTGGTCAAGACCATCTTAAGACCTTAAGGATGAAAAGTTATTCAATAGGTGAGTTTTCACTGAACAATCTGACCGTGGCGTGGCGGCGAAAAAGCGCCTTTCGCCAAAAAACAGGAAGTTGCTGTAACTTTGGCATACATTTTCCAATCTCCTCTAAATTTCACATGTATGATAAGGGTCCTGGCTTGATGACATCCACATGCAAATTGTGACTCTCAGTCATAGCGCCACCTAGTGATAACAGGAAATGTCATGTTGTACACGTTGATGTACCTCTCCTCAGAAATTAATCACATCTTTACCAAATTAGGTGAGAAAAGCCTTAAGACCTTGTTGATGCTTCCTTTCGAAAATTGTGAGATTTCATCAAATGGCGGCGCCGTGGTGATATGGCGAATTTCGATGAGTCGCCATGAAAAAACAAACCGCTGTAACTCAACTCCAGATGGTCAGATCTTATCCATATTAATAACATTTGATGAGAGTCCCGGCTTGAAGACACCTACAGTCTAATTTTTAATGATACTCATAGCGCCACCTAGTGGCAACAGGAAGTTACTGTCGCCATATTTTGGTGTACTACTGCTAGCAGGTTAACCAGATCCACCTCAAATTTGGTCACAACAATGGTAAGACCTTCATGATACCAGACAGCGAAGGTTTTGTATTTTCGTGAAATGCCGTTGCCATGGCGACGTATTGTTCGCCATGAAACAGGAAGTTGCTTTTGAGGTGCTAGGATTGCTTAAAAACAAACGAAACTTGGCACACTCATTAACAGCGCTAAAATATGTTAACAGATATGGTTTTTGTGCTTGTGTGTGGCAAGGGGGCTCAATAGCGCCCCCTACAAAATTTCAACAAAGCAGCCCTCGCGGTACGTTTCACCTAGATGTTCGAGATTTGGTAGGCACATGTATCACCCGTAGACTTAACAAAAAGTCTCTTGGTGCCATGCTCTAAACCCAACAGGAAGTCGGCCATCTTGATTTTTGTGTGAATATTTCGTATATTTTTGGCCATTCCCAGGCTTTGTACTTTAACAAACTGCTCCTAGAGACCTAACCCGATCAACTTTAGATTTGGTCAGTACAATCTGAAGACCTTTGTGATGAAAAGTTATTCAAATCGTGAGGTTTTTTGAAACGACGTTGACGTGGCGTGGCGGAGAATTTGCATGACTCGCCATTGACAGACAAAATGTTGTAACTCGACTGTACTTTTTCCAATCTGCCCCAAACTTGAAATACCACATAGTAGTCCAGATCTGAGGACATCTACATGGCAATATTGACTCATAGTCATAGCGCCACCTACTGGCAACAGGAAGTCAGCGTTACGTGACAAACATCATCCGATTCACATGAAATTTACATTGTGTGATCTACGTCATTGTGCCCGTCAGAGTTCCGGTTTCATTGTGCCCGGCCGCGTCGGTTGGCGTCCCGCCCGTAGCCCAGACGCGCGTAGAGGTGCTCGGGCCCGTTCATCGCTGCTTGCAGCTTTAATTCTTTTTATTTTTCAGGCAAATGAATTGCCTTTTTGAGGCCTTTGCCATGCTCAAAAAGTTGTTAAACTTGGCAGACTTATCAGACGCGGTGAAAATTTTGATATTTTAAGGGTCTCGGATTCGGATTTTGCAAAATGGCTCTCTAGCGCCCCCTAGAAAATTGGAAAATCTGATATCCGTTCTCCAGTTTTTCCTACAAGTATGAAATTTGGCAGACAGATGTATCATGTGGAGATGCACAAAAAAGCCTCTTGGAGGTATGCCCAAAACTCAACAGGAAGTCAGCCATTTTGAATATAATATGCGATTTTCGCCCATTTTTGGCGTTTTATAGGTCGCGTACTTTAACGAACTCCTCCTACAAATTTAATCCGATCGACTTGATATCTGGTCAGGACCATCTTAAGACCTTGAGGATGAAAAGTTATTCAAATGGTGAGTTTTCACTGAACGACCTGACCGTGGCGTGGCGGCGAAAAAGCGCCTTTCGCCAAAAAACAGGAAGTTGTTGTAACTTTGGCATACATTTTCCAATATGCTCTAAATTTCTCATGTGTGATAAGGGTCCTGGCCTGATGACATCCACATGCAAATTTTGGCTTGCAGTCATAGCGCCACCTATTGGTAACAGGAAATCTCATGTTGTACACGTTGATGTCCTCTGCCTCAGAAATTAATCACATCTATCTCAAACATGGTGAAAAAAGCCTTAAGACCTTGATGATGCTTCCTTTCGAAAACTGTGAGTTTTCATCGAATGGTGGCGCCGTGGCGGTATGGCGAATTTCGATGAGACGCCATGAACAAACAAACCGCTGTAACTCGACTCCAGATGGTCAGATCTTATCAAAATTAATAACATTTGATGAGAGTCCTGGCCTGAAGACATCTACAGTTTAATTGTCAATCATACTCATAGCGCCACCTGTTGGCAACAGGACATAACTGTCGTGATATGTTGGTGTACTACTCTTAGCAGGTTAACCATATCCACCTCAAATTTGTTCACAACAATGGTAAGACCTTCATGATGCCAGACAGCGAAGGCTTTGTATTTTCGTGAAATGCCGTTGCCGTGGCAACGTATTGTTCGCCATCAAAAAGGAAGTTGTTTTTGAGGTGCTAGGATTGCTTTAAAACAAACGAAACTTGGCACACTCATTAACGGTGCTAAAATATGTTAATAGATATGGTTTTTGTGCTTGTGTGTGGCAAGGGGGCTCAATAGCGCCCCCTACAAAACTTCAACAAAGCAGCCCTCGCGGTACGTTTGACCTAGATGTTTGAGATTTGGTAGGCACATGTATCATCCGTAGACTTAAAAAAAAGTCTCTTGGTGCCATGCTCTAAACCCAACAGGAAGTTGGCCATCTTGATTTTTGTTTGAATTCTTCGTATATTTTTGGCCATTTCCAGGCTTTGTACTTTAACGAACTCCTCCTACAGACTTAACCCGATCAACTTCAGATTTGGTCAGTACAATCTGAAGACCTTTGTGATGAAAAGTTATTCAAATCGTGAGATTTTTTGAAACGGCGTTGACGTGGCGTGGCGGAGAATTTACATGATTTGCCATTGAAAGACAAACTGTTGTTACTTGACTGTACTTGGTCAAATCTGCCCCAAACTTGATCTACTTCATAAGAGTTCAGGCCTGACAACATCTACATGTTAGTATTGTCTCCTATTCATAGCGCCACCTACTGGCAACAGGAAGTCAGCGTTATGTGACAAACATAATCCGATTCACATGAAATTTACAATGTGCGGTCTACACTTGATAATGAGCAACTTAATGCATGTTTAGCGCGTGTTCTCTAGCGACACAGAGCGGACACAGGAAGTGGTGAAAAAATTGAAATACGTCATTTCCTGTGCCACTCAATCTACGCAGGAAATAAAGTCTAACGTGTGCGTGCAGTGTCTGATGGTCACTGAAATGTACAGGTGTGTCGATTGGCGTCCCGCCAGTACCCCCGACATGCGGGAAGGTGCGAGGGCCCGTTCATCGCTGCTTGCAGCTTTAATTAGGGCCCGAGCACCGACGAAGTCGGGTCCGAGGACCCTATTGAAACTGAAGGAATTATTAGGGCCCGAGCACCGACGAAGTCGGGCCAGCGAAGGCCCTATTGAAACTGAAGGAATTATTAGGGCCCGAGCACCGACAACGTCGGGCCAGCGAAGGCCCTATTGAAACTGAAGGAATTATTATTATTCTTTTTCAGGCAAATGAATCGCGTTTTTGAGGCCTTTGCCATGCTTGAAAAGTTGTTAAACTTGGCACACTTATCAGACGTGGTGAAAAATTTGATATTTTAAGGCTTTCAGACTCGGGTTTTGCAAAATGGCTCACTAGCGCCCCCTAGAAAATTGAAAAAGTTGATATCCGCGGTCCGGTTTCACCTACAAGTATGAAATTTGGCAGACAGATGTATCATGTGGAGACGCACAAAAAAGCCTCTGGGAGATATGCCCAAAATTCAACAGGAGGTCAGCCATTTTGAATATAATATGCGATTTTCGCCCATTTTTGGCGTTTTATAGGTCGCGTACTTTAACGAACTCCTCCTACAATTTTTTTCAGAGCGACTTGAAATTTGGTCAGGACCATCTTAAGACCTTAAGGATGAAAAGTTATTCAAATGGTGAGTTTTCACTGAACGACCTGACCGTGGCGTGGCGGCGAAAAAGCGCCTTTCGCCAAAAAACAGGAAGTTGTTGTAACTTTGGCATACATTTTCCAATCTGCTCTAAATTTCTCATGTGTGATAAGGGTCCTGGCCTGATGACATCCACATGCAAATTTTGGCTTGCAGTCATAGCGCCACCTATTGGTAACAGGAAATCTCATGTTGTACACGTTGATGTCCTCTACCTCAGAAATTAATCACATCTATCTCAAACTAGGTGAGAAAAGCCTTAAGACCTTGTTGATGCTTCCTTTCGAAAACTGTGAGTTTTCATCGAATGGCGGCGCCGTGGTGGTATGGCGAATTTCGATGAGACGCCATGAACAAACAAACCACTGTAACTCGACTCCAGATGGTCAGATCTTATCAAAATTAATAACATTTGATGAGCGTCCTGGCCTGAAGACATCTACAGTCTAATTTTCAATCATACTCATAGCGCCACCTGTTGGCAACAGGACATAACTGTCGTGATATTTTGGTGTACTACTCTTAGCAGGTTAACCAGATCCACCTCAAATTTGTTCACAACAATGGTAAGACCTTCATGATGCCAGCCAGCGAAGGTTTTGAATTTTCGTGAAATGCCGTTGCCGTGGCAACGTATTGTTCGCCATCAAAAAGGAAGTTGTTTTTGAGGTGCTAGGATTGTTTTAAAACAAACGAAACTTGGCACACTCATTAACGGTGCTAAAATATGCTAAAAGATATGGTTTTTGTGCTTGTGTGTGGCAAGGGGGCTCAATAGCGCCCCCTACAAAACTTCAACAAAGCAGCCCTCGCGGTACGTTTGACCTAGATGTTTGAGATTTGGTAGGCACATGTATCATTCGTAGACTTAAAAAAAAGTCTCTTGGTGCCATGCTCTAAACCCAACAGGAAGTCGGCCATCTTGATTTTTGTTTGAATTCTTCGTATATTTTTGGCCAGTTCCAGGCTTTGTACTTTAACGAACTCCTCCTACAGACTTAACCCGATCAACTTCAGATTTGGTCAGTACAATCTGAAGACCTTTGTGATGAAAAGTTATTCAAATGGTGAGTTTTCACTGAATGACCTGACCGTGGCGTGGCGGCCATTTTGGGCCATTCGCCATGAAACAGGAAGTTGTTGTAACAAATCTGTACATAATCCGATCTGCCCCAAATTTCTCAGGCATGATGAGGGTCCAGTCCTGAAGACATATACATGTCCATATTGACTCATGGCCACGCCCCAATACGTTAGCCACGCCCCCTTTCATAACTCATGAACCGTTTGTCGTAGAATCTCGTGGGTGGTATCATATCACTCAGCAGAGAGTTCATTTTTCATTGGTGAAGGTTCTCCCCGCCCCCTACACACAAGCCCCGCCCCCTTGACTAACTAATGAAGCGTTTGTCGTAGACTCTTGTGAGAGGTGTCATACCACTCAGCAGAGAGTGCCTGATAAGTTGGTGAAGGTGATCCCCGCCCCCTTTCATAACTCCGTTTGTCGTAGAGTCTTGTGGCAGACGTCGTTGCTCTCGTCAGAGTTCCGGTTTCATTGTGCCCGGCCGCGTCAGTCGGCGTCCCGCCAGTACCCCCGACGCGCGGAGAGGTGCTCGGGCCCGTTCATCGCTGCTTGCAGCTTTAATTATTATTATTCTTTTTCACAAAAATGAATCGCCTTTTTGAGGCCTTTGCCATGCTGGAAAAGTTGTTAAACTTGGCACACTTATCAGACGCGGTGAAAAATTTGATATTTTAAGGGTCTCAGATTCGGATTTTGCAAAATGGCTCTCTAGCGCCCCCTAGAAAATTGGAAAACTTGATATCCGTTCTCCGGTTTTACCTACAAGTATGAAATTTGGCAGACAGATGTATCATGTGGAGACGCACAAAAAAGCCTCTGGTAGGTATGCCCAAAATTCAACAGGAAGTCAGCCATTTTGAATATAATATGCGATTTTCGCCCATTTTTAGCGTTTTATAGGTCGCGTACTTTAACGAACTCCTCCTCCAGATTTCATCAGATCGACTTGAAATTTGGTCAGGACCATCTTAAGACCTTAAGGATGAAAAGTTATTCAATTGGTGAGTTTTCATTGAACAATCTGACCGTGGCGTGGCGGCGAAAAAGCGCCTTTCGCCAAAAAACAGGAAGTTGCTGTAACTTTGGCATACCTTTTCCAATCTGCTCTAAATGTCACATGTATGATAAGGGTCCTGGTCTGATGACATCCACATGCAAATTTTGACTCTCAGTCATAGCGCCACCTAGTGGTAACAGGAAATGTCATGTTGTACACGTTGATGTACATCTCCTCAGAAATTAATCACATCTTTACCAAATTAGGTGAGAAAAGCCTTAAGACCTTGATGATGCTTCCTTTCGAAAATTGTGAATTTTCATCAAATGGCGGCACCGTGGTGATATGGCGAATTTCGATGAGTCGCCATGAAAAAACAAACCGCTGTAACTCAACTCCAGATGGTCAGATCTTATCCAAATTAATAACATTTGATGATCGTCCCGGCCTGAAGACATCTACAGTCTAATTTTCAATCATACTCATAGCGCCACCTAATGGCAACAGGAAGTTACTGTCGCCATATTTTGGTGTACTACTGTTAGCAGGTTAACCAGATCCACCTCAAATTTGGTCACAACAATGGTAAGACCTTCATGACGCCAGACAGCGAAGGTTTTGTATTTTCGTGAAATGCCGTTGCCGTGGCGACGTATTGTTCGCCATGAAACAGGAAGTTGCTTTTGAGGTGCTAGGATTGCTTAAAAACAAACAAAACTTGGCACACTCATTAACGGCGATAAAATATGTTTACAGATATGGTTTTGGTGCTTGTGTGTGGCAAGGGGGCTCAATAGCGCCCCCTACAAAATTTCAACAAAGCAGCCCTCGCGGTACGTTTGACCTAGATGTTCGAGATTTGGTAGGCACATGTATCACCCGTAGACTTAACAAAAAGTCTCTTGGTGCCATGCTCTAAACCCAACAGGAAGTCGGCCATCTTGATTTTTGTTTGAATTTTTCGTATATTTTTGGCCATTTCCAGGCTTTGTACTATAACGAACTGCTCCTAGAGGCCTAACCCGATCAACTTCAGATTTGGTCAGTACAATCTGAAGACCTTTGTGATGAAAAGTTATTCAAATCGTGAGGTTTTTTGAAACGACGTTGACGTGGCGTGGCGGAGAATTTGCATGACTCGCCATTGAAAGACAAAATATTGTAACTCGACTGTACTTTTTCCAATCTGCCCCAAACTTGAAATACCACATAGTAGTCCAGATCTGAGGACATCTACATGGCAATATTGACTCATAGTCATAGCGCCACCTACTGGCAACAGGAAGTCAGCGTTACGTGACAAACATCATCCGATTCACATGAAATTTACATTGTGTGATCTACGTCATTGTGCTCGTCAGAGTTCCGGTTTCATTGTGCCTGGCCGCGTCGGTTGGCGTCCCGCGCGTACCCCAGACGCGCGTAGAGGTGCTCGGGCCCGTTCATCGCTGCTTGCAGCTTTAATTCTTATTAGGGCCCGAGCACCGACGAAGTCGGGTCCGAGGACCCTATTGAAACTGTAAGGTTTATTAGGGCCCGAGCACCGACGAAGTCGGGTCCGAGGACCCTCTTGAAACTGTAGTGTTTTTTATTATTATTAGGGCCCGAGCACCGACGAAGTCGGGTCCGAGGACCCTATTGAAACTGAAGGAATTATTAGGGCCCGAGCACCGACGAAGTCGGGTCCGAGGACCCTATTGAAACTGTAAGGTTTATTATTATTATTATTATTATTAGGGCCCGAGCACCGACGAAGTCGGGTCCGAGGACCCTATTGAAACTGAAGCGTTTCTTTTTCTTTTTCTTTTTCTTTTTCTTTTTCTTTTTCTCTCAAATGAATCGCGTTTTTGAGGCCTTTGTCATGCTCAAAAGTTTTT
>CAKAOJ020001775.1:0-29222 GCA_916701645.2 Sebastolobus alascanus
AACTGTGCAAGCTATCAAAATGCCCATTTGGCCCAATAAAGTCCCAAGTCTTGTGACCCGTTAAAACTTTGAATCATTTTCTATGTTAAAGTATGGCGACTCTGTAGGGCCCTAAAGAGGAGTGTATTTGAGTGTTTTTGAGCTGTCTTCACGTTGATTTGCCATTCATTCCTATGGAGCTAAAACAATCGCGCTTTTGCGCGATTTTTTCAGAGGCCGCTGCGCGAATCTCTTAGAAAAGTCATAGCACACCATTCCCGATCATTCCGCACCTTTCGATGTATTTTTTGTGCATGTGGTGGCAACGCTGCGAGAGGAGTAACGTTTCAAAAACCATAGGAAGAGGAATAGTAAGACTTCACTAGAAAATTTCGCAAGAAATTTTGACCAGTGTGGCTGGTGCTGGTGCCGGGACGGTGAGGGCGGATTCAGACCGTCTGAAATCCATAGTGAGGTCACCACTGTAGGACTATTCACTGATATATAATGTTTCCATAGTTTTGAAAATGCCTACATTTGCTTTGATTGGCTAATGTGAATTTGAGAGAAGACGAGGAGCTTCGCTCCTCTTATTACGGTATACGCTGATAGATATTGTTTATCATGTCCTCCTCATCTCTGTATTTGACACACACACACACACACAAACACAGAGTGCGTGCGTGTCTGTCACTGGTTGCCATGGTGATTGGGGGGCCGTGAGGAGTGGTGCGGGGAGGGACAGAAATCATCTTAAGACAGGTTAGACTGATTTTGAATAAAACAACATAGTTTCATCAAGGTCTAGAGGCTTTTTCTGACCACATTTGAGGTGCATCTGGTCAACCTGCTCGGAGGAGTACATCAACATATAAAACATAACATTTCCAGTTGTCAGTAGGGGGCGCTATGAGTGGACTTAATGTTGACATGTAAATTTCGTCAGGCATGGACCCTTATCATGTCAGAGAAATTTGGGGCAGATTGGACCATGTACAGTGGAGTTACAACAACTTCCTGTTTCATGGCGAATGGCCTAAAATGGCCGCCACGCCACGGCAAGGTCGTTCGAAGAAAATCAGTTTGAATAACTTTAGATGGTCCTGACCAAATTTCAAGTGCATGGACCCTAATTATGGCCCTGATCCATTAAAGTGGCAGAATGAAAGTGATAGGAAAAAGCCCTATGACTTAAAATCCTGTGTGTGTGTGTGTGTGTGTGTGTGTGTGTGTGTGTGGCAGAGACTGATCAGACAGACAGTATCTGTATAGGCTTAAATATAATTTAAACTTGTACAGTTAAAAAGAGCTTAAGAGCAATGCACCAATCAGAGACAGGCAGAGACTGATGGCGATCTAATCAGCCAATCAGAGACAGGCAGAGATTGATGGAGATCTAATCAGTCAATCAGAAACACCTGTTTGTGTCTGAAAGTGCTGAGTTATGGTTGGGAATGACTGGTGAAAACACAGAGAAGGTACTACCTGAAAAAGACCCGTCATTTAAAAACTATAAGGTGTAGAGCTGAAATCTCTTCAGTTTGAGCACGTCAAGACCTTGATGAAGATGTAGACGTGTCATTTGTGTGGATAAAGTTAAAAATGACTGCGAGCTGGCAGTTTCAAAAGTCTCCACAGTTGACTTTTTTTTCAAGACGATTAGAGGTGAATTTACATTGCAGTGGATGAGAGGACGAAGGGATCACTCGGTGCTTTGAAGGACATAAATCCCAAACTGTAACACCTACTGCTGAAATGGGCACATTATCTGAAAGAAGACAAGCATACCTACGTTTTGAGGTATTAATTGTGTATGAGGAGTGAAAATTGTGGTCTAGGCAGCAATTTGTTTGGAAAATTTTCCAAAGATTTTGAAACTACCTCTCACTCTAGCGATGATGTCACTCACTCTAAAAGTTAACGACCCACGCAATACACACCCATTATAAAATCTGAAACGGTCTGAAAATTTCACAAAACGTGAACTGCGATTTCGTGAAAACCGTGCCAGCTATCAAAATGCCCATTTGGCCAAATAACGTCCCATGTCTGGTGACCCGTTTAAAGTGTTAATCATGATTCTACGTTAAAGTATGGCGACTCTGTAGGGCCCCAAAGAGGAGTGTTTTTGAGCTCTCTTCACGTCGATTTGCAATGCATTCCTATGGAGAAAAAAAACGCGCTTTTGCGTGATTTTTCGGAATCCGCTGCGCGAATCTCTTAGAAAAGTCATAGCACACGATTCCCGATCATTCCGCACGTTTTGATGTACTTTTTTTACAGGTGTTGGCAACGCTCCGGGAGGAGTAGCACGGCAAAGTTTTAGGCGGAAGCAGAATAAAAATAAACCCGACGAATATAGACCAGGTGCTTTGCACAGGCTTTGCCTGTGCTACAAGCCACACTGGAATAAGCCCGGAGGATAATAGACCAGGTGCTTTGCACAGGCTTTGCCTGTGCTACAAGCCACACTGGAACTAGAAAATTTCGCAAGAAATTTTGACCAGTGTGCCTGGTGTTGGTGCTGGGACGTTGGGGTGCAGATTCAGACTTCCATAGAGTCTGATAGGTTTAATCAGAGCATATTAATTGTATTGTAGTATGTTTATAAATAATAGTAATTGTCCAAATCCCGGTTGATTTTATTTATTCATAATAGGCCTCTTTCTTTGAGATATATAGGCTACACACACACTGCTAAGTGTCCTCAGTCAGACAGCTTATCATACAAAACGTAAACTGCGATTTGGTGAAAACTGTGCAAGCTATCAAAATGCCCATTTGGCCCAATAAAGTCCCAAGTCTCGTGACCCGTTTAAATTTTGAATTATTTTTTCATGTTTAAGTATGGCGACTCTGTAGGGCCCTAGAGAGGAGTGTATTTGAGTGTTTTTGAGCTCTCTTCATGTCGATTTGCCATTCATTCCTATTGAGTAAAAAAATCGCGCTTTCGCGCAATTTTTTCGTAGGCCGCTGCGCGAATCTCTTAGAAAAGTCATAGCACACCATTCCCAATCATTCCGCACGTTTTGATTGATTTTTTGTGCATGTGGTGGCAACGCTGCGGGAGGAGTAGCGTGTCAAAAACCGTAGGAAGAGGAATAGTAAGACTTCACTAGAAAATTTCGCAAGAAATTTTGACCAGTGTGCCTGGTGTTGGTGCCGGGACGGTGGGGTGCAGATTCAGACTTCCATAGAATCTGATAGGTTTAATCAGAGCATATTAATGGTATTTTTGTATGTTAATAAATAATAGTAATTGTCCAAATCCCGGTTGATTTTATTTATTCATAATAGGCCTCTTTCTTTGAGATATATAGGCTACACACACACTGCTAAGTGTCCTCAGTCATAAAGCTTATCATACAAAACGTAAACTGCGATTTGGTGAAAACTGTGCAAGCTATCAAAATGCCCATTTTGCCCAATAAAGTCCCAAGTCTCGTGACCCGTTAAAACTTTGAATCATTTTCTATGTTAAAGTATGGCGACTCTGTAGGGCCCTAAAGAGGAGTGTATTTGAGTGTTTTTGAGCTGTCTTCACGTCGATTTGCCATTCATTCCTATGGAGCTAAAAAAATCGCGCTTTTGCACGATTTTTTCGGAGGCCGCTGCGCGAATCTCTTAGAAAAGTCATAGCACACCATTCCCGATCATTCCGCACGTTTCCATGTATTTTTTGTGCATGTGGTGGCAACGCTGCGGGAGGAGTAGCGTGTCAAAAATCGTAGGAAGAGGAATAGTAAGACTTCACTAGAAAATTTCGCAAGAAATTTTGACCAGTGTGGCTGGTGCTGGTGCCGGGACGGTGGGGGCGGATTCAGACCGTCTGAAGTCCATAGTGAGGTCACCACTGTAGGACTATTCACTGATATATAATGTTTCCATAGTTTTGAAAATGCCTACATTTGCTCTGATTGGCTAATGTGAATTTGAGAGAAGACGAGGAGCTTCGCTCCTCTTATTACTGTATATGCTGATATATATTGTTTGTCATGTCCTCCTCATCTCTGTATTTGACACACACACACACACACACACACACACACACACACACACACACACACATACACAGACTGCATGCGTGTCTGTCACTGGTTGCCATGGTGATTGGGGGGCCGTGAGGAGTGGTTCCGGGAGGGACAGAAATCATCTTAAGACAGGTTAGACTGATTTTGAATAAAACAACATAGTTTCATCCAGGTCTAGAGGCTTTTCTGACCACATTTGAGGTGCATCTGGTCAACCTGCTCGGAGGAGTACATCAACATATAAAACATATCATTTCCAGTTGTCAGTAGGGGGCGCTATGAGTGGACTTAATGTTGACATGTAAATTTCGTCAGGCATGGACCCTTATCATGTCAGAGAAATTTGGGGCAGATTGGACCATGTACAGTGGAGTTACAACAACTTCCTGTTTCATGGCGAATGGCCTAAAATGGCCGCCACGCCACGAAAAGGTCGTTCGAAGAAAATCAGGGTTTGAATTACTTTAGATGGTCCTGACCAAATTTCAAGTGCATGGACCCTAATTATGGCCCTGATCCATTAAAGTGGCAGAATGAAAGTGATAGGAAAAAGCCCTATGACTTAAAATCCTGTGTGTGTGTGTGTGTATGTGTGTGTGTGTGTGTGTGTGTGTGTGTGTGTGTGTGTGTGTGTGTGTGTGCAGAGACTGATCAGACAGACAGTATCTGTATAGGCTTAAATATAATTTAAACTTGTACAGTTAAAAAGAGCTTAAGAGCAATGCACCAATCAGAGACAGGCAGAGATTGATGGAGATCTAATCAGCCAATCAGAGACAGGCAGAGATTGATGGCGATCTAATCAGTCAATCAGAAACACCTGTTTGTGTCTGAAAGTGCTGAGGTATGGTTGGGAATGACTGGTGAAAACACAGAGAAGGTACTACCTGAAAAAGACCCGTCATTTAAAAACTATAAGGTGTAGAGCTGAAATCTCTTCAGTTTGAGCACGTCAAGACCTTGATGAAGATGTAGACGTGTCATTTGTGTGGATAAAGTTAAAAATGACTGCGAGCTGGCAGTTTCAAAAGTCTCCACAGTTGACTTTTTTTCAAGACGATTAGAGTTGAATTTACATTGCAGTGGATGAGAGGACGAAGGGATCACTCGGTGCTTTGAAGGAAATAAATCCATAACTGTAACACCTATTGATGAAATGGGCACATTATCTGAAAGAAGACAAGCATACCTACGTTTTGAGGTATTAATTGTGTATGAGGAGTGAAAATTGTGGTCTAGGCAGCAATTTGTTTGGAAAATTTTCAAAAGATTTTGAAACTACCTCTCACTCTAGCGATGATGTCACGCACTCTAAGTCTCTAACGACCCACGCAATACACACCCATTATAAAATCTGAAACGGTCTGAAAATTTCACAAAACGTAAACTGCGATTTCGTGAAAACCGTGCCAGCTATCAAAATACCCATTTGGCCAAATAACGTCCCATGTCTGGTGACCCGTTTAAAGTGTTAATCATGATTCTACGTTAAAGTATGGCGACTCTGTAGGGCCCCAAAGAGGAGTGTTTTTGAGCTCTCTTCACGTCGATTTGCAATGCATTCCTATGGAGAAAAAAAACGCGCTTTTGCGTGATTTTTTTCGGAATCCGCTGTGCGAATCTCTTAGAAAAGTCATAGCACACGATTCCCGATCATTCCGCACGTTTTGATGTACTTTTTTTACAGGTGTTGGCAACGCTCCGGGAGGAGTAGCACGGCAAACTTTTAGGCGGAAGATGAAGAATAAAATTAAGCCCGGAGGATAATAGACCATGTGCTTTGCACAGGCTTTGCCTGTGCTACAAGCCACACTGGAATAATATACCAGTGTGCTTTGCACAGGCTTTGCCTGTGCTACAAGCCACACTGGAATAATATACCAGTGTGCTTTGCACAGGCTTTGCCTGTGCTACAAGCCACACTGGAACTAGAAAAGCAATTTCTGAAGAAATCGCGGTGTGAATGCCGGTTGCTGAAGAGCTGACGCTACGCTGAAATGCCGGCTTGAATGTTGTGAGAAGAAGGTGAAGTAGTAGGAATAGATGGAAAATAGGAAAGGGTTTAATTCTTATGAATGTCACTGAAAAGTTGAATAATACCAATAGTGTATGAAAGATGTGGAATATTTTAAGGTTTTTGAATAGCTGACGCTAAACTGCATTGCTGATTTTAATCTGTATGAAGAAGGGGAAGAAGTAGGAAAATAGTTGGAAAATGGGAATGAGTTTAATTTAAATTAATTTAATTAATTTGTATGAATATCATTGAAAAGTTGAATAATACCAATAGTGTATAAAAGATGTAGAATATTTTAAGGTTTTTGAATAGCTGATGCAATACTGCATTGATGGTTTTAATCTGTATGAAGAAGGATATAGAAACAGAAGAATATGAATCAGTAGATAAAAGTTGTAAATGCATGAAAAGCAGCTGAAGCATTACAAATTGTTTGTCACTCGATGTCACTGTAAATGAGGGCAACCTCAGTGAATTTTCGAGTTTAAATAAAGGTTAATAATAAATAGTTAATTCTGAGTTCCCTGTTGTTACCTTTTGGGGGTTTTATTTTGAAAAACTAAGTGAATCCCTAATTTCCTGTTAACATACAATGAGACTTGGGGGCTTTTATTTTGAAAAAAAAGTCTCACTGGGAGCTTCCTGTTAAGAAACAGTCACTCTATGGGGCTTTTATTTTGAAGGGATATGTTGGGGGGGACATAATTACACTCTCTGATGTCCACAGGGACAATATTCCATAAGAAAGAGTTATGGCAGGCCTCATTGTGAGCATCCTGTTAAGATACAGTCACTCTATGGGGCTTTTATTTTGAAGGGATGTGTTGGGGGGAGACATAATTAATATCTCTGATGTCCACAGGGACAATATTCCATAAGAAAGAGTTATGGCAGGCCTCATTGTGAGCATCCTGTTAAGATACAGTCACTCTATGGGGCTTTTATTTTGAAGGGTTGTGTGTGTGGGGGGGAGTCAGACAGAAACAGACTGTGTCATGTAAAGGGAAATCATTCCATAAGAAGGTGTTATGATAGGAAAAGGCCCATTGGCCTGTTGGCTTCTTTTAACTCTGAGGACAGACAGGAGTCCTGTATTCTGAGAGCAGAGAGTCCTGATTGGAGCAGAAGGTTTAAAGAGATCAGGCAGGAAGGAAGGTGCGTGTCCATTTACAATTTAAAGTCAAAACGAAGGAGAGAAGCTAAAACTGGAGTAATATGCCTTTTTCACAGCAGCCATTTTGACATGTCAATACAAAGTAATCACAGGTGTAATTAATATCACTAATTATGGCCCGGTTGAAGCTGGCTCAGAGAAATGGCTATGACACAGTAAATAGAGGTTGTGTGTGCGTGTGTGTGTGTGTGTATGTGTGCGTGTGTGCGTGCGTGTGTGTGCGTGCGTGCGTGCGTGCGTGCGATTGTACGTGTGTGCGTGCGTCTGTTTGTGTGTGTGTGTGTGTGTGTATGTGTGTGCGTCGGCCTTTCCTGCTTAGTTAATCTAATTCACCTGTAACCAGCAATCAACGGTTACCAGGGAAACCTTTGAACTTAACTGCTTTGATGTGTTGAATGATCTCCAGTTAGACAGACTCAATGAGAGAAACAGCATCGAACAACTCCCTCTGTGACAAAAACCGTGAGTCCTATCGCTTAGATTCTTTCGGAGAGGAGTAAGGACCCTCAGATGAAGAGATGGTGCGAGATTGGTGTATGTAGTGTCAACAATGTGGTCTCAGCAGCAGTTTCAAAAACTAGTACCTCTTGCAATCTTCCAAAAAAATTTGAGAAAATTAACATGGAGCTCAAAGGAGGCTGAAGGTGATCTTCCTGTCACTTCCAAGCATTTAGCAGAAAATGTGTAAGTCCGACTGATTCCATAACTACATGACTGCAACCAGCACAAGCTTACCAACATTTCTGGGAAGAAATTTTGTATGAAGAGTGAAAATTGTGGAAATGGCAGCGAGTTAGAAATATTTTTTCAGTAAGATTTTAAAGCCTCTCCTCACTCTATCGCTAATGACCTCACTCTAACGAACGCAATACACACTAATGTAAAAGTCTGAGAAGAGCACTTTTACCAAGCTCCAAACAAGGTTAAATATTTCAAAAAGTACAAATGTGATTTAAAAGTTGAATAATAGCCAGAATCTAAGGAAGATGTGAAAGATTTTAGAGTTTGAATGGAGTTTCTAGGTGAAAGTATAATGAGCAGTGAAGAGTTGAAAACGCTTGAAAGTTTTTAAATTCTGAACATGTCTTCCATTCATTTCAATGCAAAATTTTTGATGAATTATGGTTAATAAATCTTAAAATATGAAAGTTATGAATGAGATTAGTAATAGCGCACATGTCCTAATTGAGCTGCACGTTTTAATGTTTGAATGGAGTTTCTATGTTGAAAAATGTGGAAGGAGTAGTGTTTACAAAAAACAGGTCGGAAGAAAAATAAAAATAAAGAATGTAGAAGAACCGAGGTTGTGAATGCTTCCAGCATTCACACCAACTAGAAAAGCAATTTCTGAAGAAATCGCGGTGTGAATGCCGGTTGCTGAAGAGCTGACGCTACGCTGTAATGCCGGCTTGAATGTTGTGAGAAGAAGGTGAAGTAGTAGGAATAGATGGAAAATAGGAAAGGGTTTAATTCTTATGAATATCACTGAAAAGTTGAATAATACCAATAGTGTATGAAAGATGTGGAATATTTTAAGGTTTTTGAATAGCTGACGCTAAACTGCATTGCTGATTTTAATCTGTATGAAGAAGGGGAAGAAGTAGGAAAATAGTTGGAAAAGTGGGAATGAGTTTAATTTGTATGAATATCATTGAAAAGGTGAATAATACCAATAGTGTATAAAAGATGTGGAATATTTTAAGGTTTTTGAATAGCTGAGGCTAAACTGCATTGCTGATTTTAATCTGTATGAAGAAGGAGAAGAAATAGGAAAATAGTTGGAAAAGTGGGAATGGGTTTAATTTAAATTAAATTAATTAATTTGTATGAATATCATTGAAAAGTTGAATAATACCAATAGTGTATAAAAGATGCGAAAGATTTTAAGGTTTTTGAATAGCTGACGCAATACTGCATTGATGGTTTTAATCTGTATGAAGAAGGATGTAGAAACAGAAGAATATGAATCAGTAGATACAAGTTGTAAATGCATGAAAAGCAGCTGAAGCATTACAAATTGTTTGTCACTCGATGTCACTGTAAATGAGGGCAACCTCAGTGAATTTTTGAGTTTAAATAAAGGTTAATAATTAATAGTTAATTCTGAGTTCCCTGTTGTTACCTTTTGGGGCTTTTATTTTGAAAAACTAAGTGAATCCCTAGTTTCCTGTTAACATACAATGAGACTTGGGGGCTTTTATTTTGAAAAAAAAGTCTCACTGGGAGCTTCCTGTTAAGAAACAGTCACTCTATGGGGCTTTTATTTTGAAGGGATATGTTGGGGGGAGACATAATTACACTCTCTGATGTCCACAGGGACAATATTCCATAAGAAAGAGGTATGGCAGGCCTCATTGTGAGCATCCTGTTAAGATACAATCACTCTATGGGGCTTTTATTTTGAAGGGTTGTGTGTGTGGGGGGGAGTCAGACAGAAACAGACTGTGTCATGTAAAGGGAAATCATTCCATAAGAAGGTGGTATGATAGGAAAAGGCCCATTGGCCTGTTGGCTTCTTTTAAGTCTGAGGACAGACAGGAGTCCTGTATTCTGAGAGCAGAGAGTCCTGATTGGAGCAGAAGGTTTAAAGAGATCAGGCAGGAAGGAAGGGGCGTGTCCATTTACAGTTTAAAGTCAAAACCAATGAAGAGAAGCTAAAATTGGTGTAATATGCCTCTTTCACAGCAGCCATTTTGACATGTGAATGCAGAGTAATCACAGGTGTAATTAATATCACTAATTATGGCCCTGATATATTGAAGCCTGCTGAAGCTGGCTCAGTGAAATGGCTGTGAGACAGTAAATAGAGGTTGTATGTGCGCGCGTGTGTGTGTGTGTGTGCGTCTGTGTGCGTGCGCGTGTGTGCGTGTGTGTGTGTGTGTGCGTCTGTGTGCGTGCGCGTGTGTGCGTGTGTGTGCGTGTGTGCACGTTTGTGGGTGCGTGCGCGTGTGTGCGTGTGTGCGCGTTTGTGGGTGCGTGCGCGTGTGTGCGCGTGCGTGCGTGCGCGTGTGTGCGTGTGTGTGCGTGTGTGCGCGTTTGTGGGTGCGTGCGCGTGTGTGCGATTGTACGTGTGTGCGTGCGCGTGTGTGTGTGTGTGTGTGTATGTGTGTGCGTCGGCCTTTCCTGCTTAGTTAATCTAATTCACCTGTAACCAGCAATCAACGGTTACCAGGGAAACCTTTGAACTTAACTGCTTTGATGTGTTGAATGATCTCCAGTTAGACAGACTCAATGAGAGAAACAGCATCGAACAACTCCCTCTGTGACAAAAACCGTGAGTCCTATCGCTTAGATTCTTTAGGAGAGGAGTAAGGACCCTCAGATGAAGAGATGGTGCGAGATTGGTGTATGTAGTGTCAACAATGTGGTCTCAGCAGCAGTTTCAAAAACTAGTACCTCTTGCAATCTTCCAAAAAAATTTGAGAAAATTAACATGGAGCTCAAAGGAGGCTGAAGGTGATCTTCCTGTCACTTCCAAGCATTTATCAGAAAATGTGTAAGTCCGACTGATTCCATAACTACATGACTGCGACCAGCACAAGCTTACCAACATTTCTGGGAAGAAATTTTGTATGAAGAGTGAAAATTGTGGAAATGGCAGCGAGTTAGAAATATTTTTTCAGTAAGATTTTAAAGCCTCTCCTCACTCTATCGCTAATGACCTCACTCTAACGAACGCAATACACACTAATGTAAAAGTCTGAGAAGAGCACTTTTACCAAGCTCCAAACAAGGTTAAATATTTCAAAAAGTACAAATGTGATTTAAAAGTTGAATAATAGCCAGAATCTAAGGAAGATGTGAAAGATTTTAGAGTTTGAATGGAGTTTCTAGGTTTAATTCTTATGAATATCACTGAAAAGTTGAATAATACCAATAGTGTATGAAAGATGTGGAATATTTTAAGGTTTTTTAATAGCTGACACTACACTGCATTGCTGGATTTAAAAGTTTAAGGTGTGGACAGTTCTGCTGACAGACCCTACTGTATTTTGCATTTCTCTTCCTCCTCTTCCTTTTTTTATCTTCAACCTCAAAATGGTCGGCTCCGACTCACTGCTATAGCTCAGCGGCTATATTTTGGCTTCTTTTTAAATATGTCTAGAGCAGTCTTATCAGCAGTAGGAAATCCCATCGCTGAAATCATGGACCTTTAATGTCTTAACTAATTTTACAAATTCACACACACATATATAAAGATATTCAGTCTCAACTGCTCCAACAAAACTACTAGTATTATTCAAACTATTATTACCATAACTGGATCCCAGTCAAGATAGATCAGACATACAATGTTGTAATATTGCGTAAAATGTCTTTATTATAATTTTACATAAGAGCATAGGTAAAGCTTAAAGTAGAAACAGATGATCTGATCTTATTTGGAGCACCATGCATCATCAGCCTCGACCCTCAAAGCACATCAGGAAAAACTCCACGAAAACCATCATTAGGGAAAAAAAAGGAGAAACCTGAAGGTAGGCTAAGGTCTAAGAGGGATCTCCTACCAGGACGGCTGAGCATGCAGTAGTTGAACTCTCCGTGGTGCTGAAGACTCTGTCAAAGTGGCATTTGCTGTAAACAAAGATGATAGATGTCATAATAGAGCAAAACAACAATGGAAAATATGAAGCAAATTTCATATATTTCATTTCATTCTATTCTATTTCAATATTTGTATATTATGTTCTGTGTGTGTGTAGCATGAAGGGCGCTCCAGTTCAACTTAGATTTCATTGTACAACCCTGTGTTGTAAAATGATAAAGAAATGAACACTCCAAATCCAGGTCATAATACAACATGAACACTATGCACAGTATCCCTGTAACTGTAACTGCAATTATGGTACTTACAGTTAGTTTGAGTCCAGCTGAAGAGGAGCACTGAATGCTCAGAAAAGGGTCACGTAGCTGCACTGCCTCTGATGCCTCTGGTCCTCGGTCCATGTGGTTCTGGTTCTGTGATGTGTGGAGAGGAGAGAACACTGTAACACCAATGATGCAGATGACCAACACAAACATCCCACAATTATTTGTAGTCTGAATATTAAGTGCCACAGATTATTTTAGATATGCATACAACATGCATTATAATGTTCACTTACAAAAGCCTTGGGTCCAGCTGAAAATAAGCCACATGGTGAGTGCCTCTGGTTTTCCTGTTGCCCAGGCTCTCCTCTGTCAGCATGGCCTTGCTTCTGTCACGTGTATCCAGCTTCACCTCTAATAGACCACTGAAAGGGAGAGATGAGGTTAACCGGTGATACAGATGGTTAACACGAACTGTATCACTAGTAGTTACTTACAGCATTGAAATGATTAAAGAAAAGTAACATAGTAACATACCAGGCACAGGTCCAGATCATTTAAAGGTGAAGCAGTAGCCTCTTGGTGTGGTGTCTCCATTCTGCAGGCACATGGATCTTTTAGGTGAGCAGTGAAGAATCCAGTGAAGTGTTGCTGGACTTCTTCTGTCTTCATGGGCTGATAAGCCATGCTTTAAAGTTCTTTGGTACCTGTTAAGCAGTAGTGCACACACATGGAAAAGAAATAGGTCATAGATTACCAGTTAGTGAAATTAGCAGAGGCATGTTTATTAAGTGTGCCCATATGCTATGAAATGTTTTGTTCACTTACCATGTGCCTGGGTTCCGGTCAAGAGTCCCTTCAGTTCTAACTTTATTAACTTTGCAGTACACCACTATTCATAAAATTTAAGCTTTGCTGCTTGGTATGATATTTTTCCATTTTTATGTCATCTCTGCAACTGACCATTTTACAGTCAGTTTTTTTTTTGTAGGTCAGATCGTCCCTCCATCCCTCCCTCCCTCCGAGCCTCTTAAAGGCTGGAGCAGCCAGGACAAGTGTTACAGTCTGGCTGCCAAGGCGACCCCCCCACCATGTTATAGTAATAGTAATATTTAGAGACATTGATTTGGTAACTACAAACTATTTTAGCTGTTGTCATAATTGCAATTATTTAGTAACGTTCTGAATTTGATGTAGTTTACGAGGGTTATACTTGTGAGTTATAGTTACAATATTTCCTGCTTAGTATGATATAGTTCCATTTTTGTGTCATATTTGCAACTGACTATTATACAGTCAGTTTTTTTTGTAGGTCGGATCGTCCTTTGGTCCATCCCTCCCTCCCTCCAAGCCTCTTAAAGGCTGGAGCAGCCAGGACAGGTGTTACAGTCTGGCTGCCAAGGACGACCCCCCACCATGTTATAGTAATAGTAATATTTAGAGACATTGATTTGGTAACTACAAACTATAATCTTTTCAATCAAGTAATGTTAGCTTGGTCATAAATGCAATGATTTAGTGATTTAGTTTACAAGGGTTATGCTTGTGAGTTATATTTACAATATTTCCTGCTTAGTATGATATAGTTGCATTTTTATGTCATATTTGCAACTGACTATTATACAGTCAGTTTTTTTTGTAGGTCGGATCGTCCTTTGGTCCATCCCTCCCTCCCTCCAAGCCTCTTAAAGGCTGGAGCAGCCAGGACAGGTGTTACAGTCTGGCTGCCAAGGACGACCCCCCACCATGTTATAGTAATAGTAATATTTAGAGACATTGATTTGGTAACTACAAACTATAATCTTTTCAATCAAGTAATGTTAGCTTGGTCATAAATGCAATGATTTAGTGATGTAGTTTACAAGGGTCATACTTGTGAGTTACATTTACAATATTTCAGAGGTTAATATACAGTACACAGGATTGTGATAACTGTAGTACGTTCGCAGTACCCCCGAATGGAGACAGCACTGTGGTCTAGAGATGAAAACGGGATCCAACAGTGTATTTTTGTCGGTGGTAGCGGCAGTGATGAGTTGCTCGTAACCTTTAGACTGAAATAGTTCTAGTATCGGCTTGCTTGCTCTAGACAACAGATCTTCATTAAAATCTCCACAAACTAAGATGGGATGATGATCCATTATTTCCAGAGCATCTAAGAGGTTTTGCAGGTTCGATAAGAAGGAGAGGACGCTGTAACCTGGAGGCCTGTAGACTGCAGCTATTAGCGCTTCGATTGGAGCTTCGAGCTTAACGACTGTGAACTCAATATCAGTAGCGTTCTGTATGTAGTGCTTCTCATGGACTCTGATATGGTTTTTCACATAGATTGCTACTCCGCCACCATTTCTGGTGGCCATGTGAAGGTTGTTTGTGTACGAAACGTTTCTATTGCGTTTAAACATGTTGTAGCCCTCTAACTGGAGACTTTCGGAGACAAAAGATCCTCGTAGGTGAGTTTCTGTTAGACATAAAACGTCTGCGAGATGCATCTCATGGTGACTTTTGATGTCAGTGATATGAGATGGTAGACCTTCTGTGTTGTGGTGGACGACTGTTAGAGAGTCTGGCCTGTTTAATGTTGCCGTGACGTGAAGTAGAGGCATTACATGTTCCAATGAAGCTTCTGTCATATTAGCGAGAGCTGCGTTAATTTCTGGGTTGGCATATATTTTTTGCTCATCCATATCAAGAATGTGTAGTCCGCTGAGAGAGGTTACTCTGCTGAGCGCTACATAGGCCATGCCATGTTCAAAGATGTTTTTCAGTGATACTACTGCTGAGGCAGTTGTCATACCTTGAACCTTGTGTATTGTACATGCAAATGCAAGCTTTATGGGAAACTGCCTGCGCACCACTCCCTTTTGCTTTAGACTCTCCTCCTCTCTGTCTATGTAGACAATATTATTGGCTGCACTTGTATTGCTTCTACTGACAATTTCTAGACCAAGTTTACTGACGTGTGGACTACTTTCACCAGTCACTATTTCTGAAATCAGCGCAAAAGTTCCATTGCACAGACCCGATTGCACGTTAATGTTTCTGGTTATCATAACACGAGCACCTATGGCGACTTTTATTGAGTCAGGTAACTCTTTTTTGGTCCCTTGGAAAGGTATAGCTTGTCTTGCCATTCTGCCAGTTTTGGGATCTTTTTTATAGTCATCTGCATCTATATTTATGATGTCTGAGTGAAACAGAACTAACGTTGCAGAGTTGTGTGCGTCAACCTGTTTATTTGTAGCGTAGACATGCAGTACGTCCTTAGGACAGTGTGCCTGTACAGTGATAGCCTGTGAAAGCAACGCTCTGTCTTCCTCTGACAATGCATCAGACTTTTCTTTGACACGGATTCGATTTAGCATCTCGGCAAAAGGGACATCATCTTTCTGACGCATGATCTCAGTCAGTGTGATCATCTGAAATTTTTCACGCCACAGGTCGATCTGACTCGGATCATAGACGCATAGAGGTTTAGGCTGTCTAACTGGTGGTAGCTGATAGAAATCTCCAACAGCGAGAACCGACATTCCACCGAAAGGTCTCTGAATTCCTTTGATTTGCTTCAATCTCGCATCTACGTAGGCAAAGAGAGACTTTGAAACCATAGATACTTCATCAATGATTAGTATTTCAGCGTTTGAAAGCTCAGCCCTGATTTCGTCTAGCTTATTGCCAAGGCCTTGGAACGGAGGCTTTAGACTTCTTGGCAGCTTAAGGAGACAATGCAATGTTGTACCTGAAATGTTGAACGCTGCAGTACCAGTGAATGCGGTTAACAGGACGGTAGGCTTAGAGATGTCTGCTTCCTCTGCATTTCGTGGAAGTCTGCACAATATTTTGGATGCCTCTGCGTGGATGCATTTGATAAGGTGGGACTTGCCTGTTCCAGCACCACCATTAATGTAAAAGAAGAACTGCTCTGGGTTTAAGCCACAGACACGCTTTAAGCACCAGTCTGTGATGGTGTAGAACACAGATGCTTGCTCCCGGTTCAAGTTCTGATACATTTGGCGTAACAATGTAGGATCTATGTTAGGAACCTCTCTCGTGATTGCAGTTTCTGGTCTTGCGTCTGACCCAAGATTAAAGTCTGGTACATTCTCTTGTATGTTATCGTTATCAGGTTGTCTTTCCTCAAGTTCTTCAATACACTCCAACCTTTCTAATTCACACTCTGGAGCCAGATTACACCATTCGTTTATTATGCCACCATTTTGTTCGTACTCTTCGATGGCATTATCAATGTCATCCCTGTGTTTCTCATATTTCTCTCTATTTTGTTTGACAATTTGAGACACGGCCTCGGGGTACTCTGAGCCTGGTAGCAGAACGCCAGCACTGTCGTGAAAGGACTGGTAAGTTGGGAAGTTACTGCTTTTCAGCTGTGACTCTGAGCGATGAGGGAGGTAAAGTTTTAGCAATGTGCTGTGAAATTCCTCAGGATTCTTTTCCTGTGAGAAGCGGCGATATTTAATGATAGCAGGTTTCCCTTTTGTTCTCCTCTGGACGTATCCCATCTCATTCAGCAGAGGAAGAGCATTTTTACCTTTTGTTTGTTGACCATAGACAATCCTACAGGTGGCAGCGAAATCGGCCAAGCACATTGCCTCAAATTCTGGTGTTTCAGGTCTGGATTTATACTTATCGGGTAACCCGTTCATCCACACATTAAGAGAGTCTGGTGTTTTGTTCTCTAGGAACGAGAGGGGGTAACTCATTTTAAGTGCATTGTCGTCTGCCTGTACAAATACAACACTGCGTGTACACTGTTTCATGTGTAGACCGCATGCACGAGCCACACACTCTTGAGCGCTGACCTTTCTTTTTTTGGTGTACGCCTGCATAATTTGTTTCATTTCGTCGCTTTCATTGACATTTTCCTCACGCGAGTTTTCTATCATTGTTTTGAGGTATTCACTTAAACCGTGTTCGGCTTTGGTTATGTAGCTGCACATATACATGATACATGAGTAGGCGTTGAGAATGTATTGTATATCTAAATTGCCGTCCCATGCATCAAGGAGGTAAGGATTGTAACCATTTACCCAAGAGTCTTTTGGATCACGCTTAAGTATCACCGCACTGGATGTGGTTGTCAAACACAGACATTGTAGATATTCATCAACTGTGAGCTCACACAGAGCCAGAAGTCGCTCTAAACTCAGGTTGGCGTTTTCAGGATCATTAAGCAACCATTTCAGTTTCGTGAGCTTGGTCGTTGCTGCTGATTCTTTATCTGGATCGACATTATCTCCAGGTCTTGTTATCATGGTTTCTGGGGCAGGTTGTTTGGGAAATCCAAAACGGCAACTAGCACCACTATATTTAACACATGTCTTGGAATGTTTTTTGCTGTGCATCTGAACTTCTGTTACTTTTTTGTACAGTTCGGGTTGCCTTTCTGGGTCAGGCAGCTCGGCTGTGATGTATCTGGAAACAAAATCGCACACCTTCTGATCAGAGTCTTCCTCAAACACTGGTGCACCTTCCACCCATACAAGGCAGTGAATGTGTGGACTCCCTCGATGCTGAAATTCCAGCCGGTAAAAGTAGTCAATGACTTTGCCAATTGGTTGTGCAGGTGACAGGATCAAATCTCTAAACAGCGCCTCAACGCGTTTGTCAAACATGCGCATTGTTGTCACGGGATTGCTTCTCAATATGTCGCACTTGGAGGACCAGTCGAGCTCATCAAAATTCACTTGTTCACCTTGTTGACTCTTAATTGCTGTAATAACCTCTTTCCAACGCATTTCGGCGGCAGAAAATGTACAGAAGAACGTAGGAGTTCCTAACTGTCTGATCATAGCAAAGAGATCTTTAGTGGTTTTTTCCCAATAGGCTGGGGTGCCTCTCAGTGGTGTCATAAATCGGATTGCATCTTTGTTACGCACTAGTCTCTCAACCTCGTGTTTGTCTTTTAACATTGCATTGTTTATTCTGCGGCCATCTCGGGTAAAGGGCCGACCTTTACGCAACTGTATTGTCATGCTGGAAGTGGCCAGGTGTATTTCTGATACAAATTGTGCAAAGAACAAGTAGTTTGTATCTCTTGCAAAACGGTCATCGACACAGCAAAGCCTAGTTTTGAAATAACTGCAAGGTGTTAATTTAATAGATCTGTTTTCATCAAGTGTGTTTTGACCAGTGGGAAACTGAACAGGGAAAGCCATCGCTTCAAGATTAGGTGTTTTGAAAAAGCTTACTGGTTTGTTTCCTTCAGCGGGGGCAACAGAGTAGATTCCCTCACTAAAACTTAATATCTCCTCTGAAACATCAGTTGGCTGTAGACATGACTCAAGAGCAATACCACCATTAGGTTCATCACCATCCTGTTCCATGTTGTCTGACTGTTCCTGTGGTTGATGGTCAATAATCTGTTCAGTGTTTTCAGGATCGCTTTCTGCTGAGCAAAGCGCATCGTCCTCAAGCCTGTCAATTTCCATCAAATCTTCTACATTATAATCCGTATCATCCATTTTGTCTTCCTCATCAGTAACATCATCTTCGTTATCAGGAAGTGTTGGGTCACATAACTCTGGCTCATCTCTGATAGTTACGTCCTCGTACTGAGGATGGACTTCTTTTAGTGTGAGCAAAGCCCTCACAAGTTTAGTCCAGGTCACAGTTTGGAACAGCTGATGTCCTTTATAGCTCAATCGTCTCTTTAGCTTTACTCTCATGACTTGAGATTCACTTCTGAGTCTAGGTAAGGCATTGACTGTTTCCTGCACTTCAGAGGGGACGCATACCACGTTGCCATGAATGGCTCTTTGTTGACCTTTTGGAAGTGGGATAATTTTTGCAAATGTTATGCATTTGGCAATGAGATGCCTCTCCAATATGTTTAACCCTTGTGGACCCCTCAAATTTACTACCTTTGGGGACCCTCGAGCCAAAAAAGGCCACGCACAAAAAACTGCTATAAAATCATCATATATCAATATTTTTTTCTGCTTTTTTCTGCATAAATCTCTTAAACCACTTCAGCTCTGCTGAAAACTACGAAAAGTTCAATCATTTTCAGAATTTTAACCCTTTAAATGCCAGTTTGAATACATGATGTCACGGTTGTTATTTATGAAAAAAACTCAAAAAATGAGATATTTTTTATATAATGAATAGTGGGGGGGTGGGGCATTGCTGGTGATTAGAGTCTTGGATATGTCAAAAAGTAGCAACAACATTGATTTCATTGCATTAGTATTTTTTATGTGGTGTCAGATTTAAAATGTTGCACCCTCTGGGGACCCTCGAGCCAAAAAAGGCCACGCAAAAAAAAATTGCTATAAAATCATCATATATCAATATTTTTTTCTGCTTTTTTCTGCATAAATCTCTTAAACCACTCGAGCTCTGCTCAAAACTACCAAATATTCAATAATTTTCAGGATTTTAACCCTTTAAATGCCAGTTTCCCCATTGTAGTGGTACTGGGTTTCTGGAGTGTGTGGCCAATCCATCCCCATCTCCTTCTCCTGATCTCTTCTTCCACAGGTTTTTGACCTGTTCTCTGCCAGAGATCATTGTTGCTGATGATATCTGGCCAGTGGATGTTTAAGATCCGCCTCAGGCAGTTGTTATGAATGTTTGTGCTTTTGTTATTGTCGTCTTGGTTGTCCTCCACGTCTCTGAACCGTAGAGGAGTATTGGTTTGATGTTGGAATTGAAGAGTGAGCTTTGTCCGTCGGCTGATTTCTTTGGAGCTCCAGATGTTCTTGAGTTGTATGAATGAAGCCCTTGCCTTGCCGATTCTGGCTCTGACATCTGCATCCGTTCCGCCCTGTTTATAAATGACACTGCCGAGGTATGTAAAGGCTTCTACTTCTTGAAGTGCTGTTCTCTCCAGGGTCACTGAGTCTTCGCTGGTTGTGTTGACCTTGAGAAGTTTACTTTTTCCTTTATGGATGTTGAGGCCTATTTGTGATGATGTGTCTGCCAGTATTCTTGTCTTTTCTTGCATCTGTTGTCGACTGTGAGACAGCAAAGCCAGGTCATCAGCGAAGTCTAAATCATAGCTGTGTTGTGAGTGTCCACTGGATCCAGTTTCTCCTCTGTGCTGTTGTGGTCTTCATTATCCAATCGATAGCCTGGAGGAAGAGGAAACGGGACAGTAGATAGCCTTGCCTGACGCCGGTCTTCACTTGGAAGCTTCTGGTGAGCTGTCCTCCATGGATAACTCTGCAGGTCATCCCTGCGTGGGAGTTTCTGATTATGTTGACCATTTTTTTCTGGAATGCCATGGTGTCGAAGCAGTTTCCAGAGGATGATTCTGTCAACGCTGTCAAATGCCTTCTCGTAGTCTATGAAGTTGATGTACAGCGGAGAATTTCATTCCAATGACTGTTCAACTATGATGCGGAGGGTTGTGATCTGGTCTATGCATGATCTATTCTGCCAAAAGCCTGCTTGCTGGTCTCTTAGCAGCGGGGTCAACGGCTTTCTTTATTCGTTCCAAGAGAATTCTACAGAATATCTTTCCTGGCACTGAGAGAAGCATGATTCCTCTGTAGTTAGAGCATTTGCTCAGGTCTCCTTTCTTGGGGAGCTTGACCAGATAGCCCTCTTGCCAATCTGTTGGTACTTCCTCCTTCTCCCAGATCTTCTCGAACAGTGGGTGCAGCATCTCTACGGAAGTGTCCATGTCTGCCTTCAGCGCCTCTGCAGGAATGTTGTCTGGTCCTGCTGCCTTGTTATTCCTCAACTGTGTGATGGAATTTTAATTTTGAAAGTACCGAAACGCCTCTTCATACCTTCTCTTGTTCTCTTCTCTTGTTCTTTCCTCTTGCTCTTTGCTCGTGGTCCTTCTCCTTCTCTTGCTCACTAATGAGCCCTCAGCCAAGCTGCAAGTTTATAACTGCTGTGAAAGCAGCCAGGTGCAAAAACACACTAACGCTTGTTGTTTTTAACATTATCAACAACATCTTTGAGTGCAGCAAGGGCAGAGGTCATGACTTCACTCAGGTTTATTTTATCTGTCTACTTCAAAGACAAATTAAACACATCCCTAAAAATGCACATACCCACATGATAAACCATCTCCACCTTTTATTCACTTCTGACATGATCAGTGCACGGGCGCACACGCACGCACACACACACACACACACACACACGTCACTATGCATCAGCCTACAATGGGGAAACTGGCATTTAAAGGTTAAAATCCTGAAAATTATTGAATATTTGGTAGTTTTGAGCAGAGCTTAAGTGGTTTAAGAGATTTATACAGAAAAAAAGCAGAAAAAAATATTGATATATGATGATTGTATAGCAGTTTTTTTGCCGTGGACATTTTTGGCTCGAGGGTCCCCAGAGGGTGTAAAATTTTAATCTGACACCACATAAAAAAATACTAATGCAATGAATCAATGTTGTTGATACTTTTTGACATATCCATGACTCTAATCACCAGCAATGCCCCACCCCCCCACTATTCATTATATAAAAAATATCTCATTTTTTGTGTCTTTTTTTTAATAAAACAAGTGGCATCATGTATTCAAACTGGCATTTAAAGGGTTAAAATCCTGAAAATTATTGAATATTTGGTAGTTTTGAGCAGAGCTGAAGTGGTTTAAGATATTTATGCAGAAAAAAGCAGAAAAAATATTGATATATGATGATTTTATAGCAGTTTTTTTGCGTGGCCTTTTTTGGCTCGAGGGTCCCCAGAGGGTGTAAAATTTTAAATCTGACACCATATAAAAAATACTAATGCAATGAAATCAATATTGTTGCTACTTTTTGACATATCCAAGACTCTAATCACCAGCAATGCCCCACCCCCCCACTATTCATTATATTAAAAATATCTCATTTTTTGTGTCATTTTTTTAATAAAACAAGTGGCATCATGTATTCAAACTGGCATTTAAAGGGTTAAAATCCTAAAAATTATTGAATATTTGGTAGTTTTGACTAGAGCTGAAGTGGTTTAAGATATTATGCAGAAAAAAGTAGAAAAAATATTGATATATGATGATTTTATAGCAGTGTTTTTGCGTGGCCTTTTTTTGGCTCGAGGGTCCCCAGAGGGTACAAAATGTGTCAGTAGTGTATAATAGACCTGTAAGAGTAACTGACATTAGATTCAAAAAATTTGTCAACAAAGAAACATACTTGCAGAAATTCATGCCATAAACTGTAACACAGCCATAATTATCACCAAATCAAAAAAGTAAAATGACAAAAATGGCCTAAAAAGGCCAGAGGGGTCCCTGAGGGTTAAATCTCTCAGTTCAGCTGGAATATCTGAAAGCTCTAAATTATTAGCCGTGGCAAGAGATGGCATTCTGCCATTCTTAAGGTGATCGTGGCAAGTGTGACAGATCCACTCTCTCTTTCTCTCATCTGGTACAGAGCACTGTTGTGAGTTTTGGCATTCATCAGTACACACATGAACAAACCTCCCTGTCAGGCAAGTTTCTGCAACATGTGGATCTTTAACGTAATTTGACCTATTGCAGCATTTCACTTGATTTGGAAACAATGCTCTGTGGCAAACTGTGCAGACATATGTCGGCCCCTTTTTTATTTGTAATCGAAAAACTTTGATAGCTTCTCTTATCAGACTTTCATCTCTGGGGATCTGCTGACTGTCATCTCTAGGGTTATGCTGTCTGTTTATCCATCTGTACTTTTGTCTTATGTTCAATGCACAGCGCATGTTATTAGTCATTTTAAATGCATGGTATTTGTTTTTCATGAGCTGTCTCATTGTTTGTTTTTGTTTTGCTCTGAATTCAGGGTTATTTGCATAACGATTGGTGATGTAGGACTTTCGAGTTAGTCTGAAATGAGCATTCAAGCGATAGCTGGAGTTTATGCGTGACCTCTGTCGCTTCTTAAAGGCAATGTCTTGACTGTAACGATTGGTTATATATGACTTCTGCCTTAGCTTAAAGGCAATGTTTTGACTGTAACGATTAGTTATATATGACTTCTGCCTTAGCTTAAAGGCAATGTTTTGACTGTAACGACTGGTTATATATGACTTCTGCCGTAGCTTAAAGGCAATGTCTTGACTGTAAACGATTTGTTATGTAAAACTTTCGACTCTGTCGGAAGTTAGAGTCTTGTTGATAGCGAGTGGTTAGTAAGGACATCTTTCTTTTTCTGCATTCAACATTTTGCCTGTAACGTTGGTTTTCGTGGGATTTTTTCTGTTTGCTAACACATTTATCTTCAGCATACCTTTCCCTGTGTTTCATATTTCTTTGTATTTTTCTTATTTCCCGTCTTCTGATTGCCTCAGTATTTTTACCATGTGTAGCTTTTGTCTTTTCCAAAGCCATAAGTCTTCCTTTGAACTTTGCCTTTTGTTGTTTGGAATATTTAGACAGATTTGGCATATGTTGATCGTCATGTTTTGGTGTCTCTGATGTAGTACATTCCACTGCACCTTTACGGCTACTAACATGCATGAATTCATTTGCCTCTGATGTACTAACAGCACAGGGTGTGGACTCTGTAACTGAGCATGATGGCAAAGACATCTCCATTTCGATCTCAACGTTTTCATCAACAGGAAGTGCATTGACAGTGTGAAAAAGCACAGGCGTTAGCTCATATGGAGCCTCTGGGCTAGCACCTAGCATCCTGAAAGATGTGACAATCTTTGTGATCAGATCACTCAAATGTGTGAAAATGAACATGACAGCTGTACCAGTTCCGCCTGGGCCATGGGGTAGGCCATCGTGTCGTCTAGAGTGTGGGTCAAAAAAGCCATACCTTCCTTGCTGGTCTCGGAAGACAGCGAAGTACACGGAAGCCATTATCAACAAAGCGTAGTTCACCCCTGATGACAAGCACTGAAGTCTGTCTGCGAGGTTCACGTAGTCACCTTCACCAACAGCTGTAAACACGCCAAACATTGATTCACACTTTGTCATTATGTGATGCTGTCTGTAGCCAAAAACAATCTCAGGAAGTTCTTCTGTATTCAAATGTGCTGCAACTTGTCGCCCATCAGCAAGCAGTTGATTCTGAATTAGTGCATACATTGCATGTCCTCCATCTAAAACAAGATCAAGGTCTGCGCTTTGGAGGTGTTGTAACTCGTGCTGGAAAGCTAGAAATGTTGCACAGTTACAGGAGCACTGACTGTTTCTGGAATCAGCATATTTATGATGACGCTGACTGCGGGATGCCAACACACGTGTCACATTAGGATGAGACTGAGAAGACTCAGGAACATTTACCTCTCTGTTGCTGTGAGGATAAGAACTCAATGTCTGTTCAGCTGGTGTTGAATGTTGAGACTCATCAAACTTCTGCCAGCGAACTTTGGCAGCTTTAGATCTCTTCCCTTTCCTTGGCATGGTCACTGGTAACGCCTCTTGGATATGAGTTTCAAAGGTTCAAATGTCAGAGGTCAAAGTTGGTGTAGGTTGTATGGAAGTCAAAATTCCTCAAGGTAAAATATCAAAGGTTTTGTCAAGTCTGGTACAGTATACAGTATATGGTAAGGCTTGGGCACCTCCAGCAAGCCACAGAGAGAAAATTCAGAAGAGACAACAGATCAGAGCAGGACAGGGCTTGGGATCATCCAACAAACCCTGGTATTATTGTATGAATGTTTAACGCCAGCATGGGCAAGATATTTGAATGTTTAACGCCAGCATGGGACTTGTTTTTGAATTTTTAACGCCAGCATGGGCGACATGAATGGACGAGAGAGAGAGAAAGAAGCCAGAGACAAAAGATGGTGAAGGGACAGAAGAAAGAGGGTTGGGGGGGTTGTGATCGGAGAAGCAGGATCAATGCAGGACCAGTCAGTCTTCTTCTTCTGCAGAGTGAGAACCAGAAAGAAGAAAAATAATCATTAATAATTTATCAGATCAATATTTATCGTGCATTGTGCAGTTAGAATGTGTTGACAATTTAATATATTTAAAGTAAAATTTCCGAAGGGCTAATGCACTTTTTATAGTTTTAATTAGAGCTTAGTATCGTTACTACTTAAAGCTGCAGTCTAACTTGAGCAAATATAATGAAGTTAGTTTTATAAAACGGTTTATATTTATATAAACGGTCACTATATTCTGACACTAGTGCATGAGACAGATAATGCGTGAAGAAATCATGCTCCTCTGTGTCCTCATGTGCTCCTAATGGCATTTGCAATATTCCACGCGCAGAAGGAAAAACAACCAATCTGTGCCGAGCAGTCTCTAAGGCAGCTGTCAATCACTGCTTGCGAAACTCACAATACTCTGATCAAACGGTCTAAACTAGGCAGTGCTGATCAAATATGAATTAGATTCTGTTACTGTAATGTCTATTTCTCACCTCAAATGTTTTCAGAATCATATTTCAGTGTTCAACTGTTTCTAAAATCTTTACCAACCCTGCCTTTAATAAGACACCACAGTTTATTGATGATTTATCTGTATTAAGAATCTGAATCAGCAATGTAGCTAGTGATTAATACTGTCAAATAAATGTATTGAGGGAAAAGTACAATATTTCCCCCTGGGATGTAGTTGAGTAAAAGTATAAAGTCACATAAAATGGAAATACTCAAGTTAAGTACAAGTACCTCAAAATTGTACCAGATTGATGCTTTTAACTTTAAAATGTATTGTTTAAGGAGAGCTTCCCCCGGACCCCCCAGAAGGTCCGAGGTCCCCCCACCACAATGTCATAAAATTCCTGTGGGAAGCACTACCTAATACAAATGTGGTAGTGTGGAATCCAATCCTCTATCATAATCCGAGACAGTCACCTGGCCATTTCATACAGTGCACATTATTGATGGCACCAGTTTAAAAATCATTCACTACTGTAGACTGTTTTTACTATATTTCAGTTAGCCACCTCGTGTGGAATGGATTATTATGTGAATTACAATATGTACAAAATGTATGTTTGCTGTCTATGCTCTGACCTCATCACTCCTCACAAGGAAACTCCACGCTCTAAGCAGGAAGTGGACAGTGATGACAATAACTTTCCTCCAAGGGACAAGTTGACTCAGAGCCTACAGGCTGATGCTGAAATGCTAGCTATATGAACAACAGCAGCAGCGAATGTCCCTCATCGTCTTACACACAATCTCATCAAGAGATATTTTTCAATGAAAAGGAGCTAAACAGTTATCCACACCTAAGTGATGTATTCAGTTTGAGTCCAGTTATTTCTTTACTCACCATCAAGCGCAGATTGTGGAACCTCTTCTCTTTGTCTATGAGAGAAAACAAGTGTTAGTCTTTCCTTATCTCTCTCTGTGAGTATGTGTGTTAGACCGCTAGCAAAATTTAGCTAAATTTAAAATATACGAAGTATCACCTTTTACCTACAAGTGTCAAATAATGTACATAAGCTCTGTAAATATTTCATTTCTGCACACTTGAATACAATGTGAATTCAGATTAAACATTGTAATTTAGTATAACAGTATCGGATTAAGTGTTCATCCTACAAGATGACTTGTATACAATTGTAAATAAATAAAAAAAATCTATAATTAATTAGCCATATACACATTTGTAATAGCAGAAATACAGTTATATTTACCTAATCTGGCTTAATGCCGGCTAACAGCTGAAACAGCTAGTGAAAAACTAAGACAGACACAAGAACTGGAGCAATAGGCCTTTTTCACAGCAGTCACTTTGACATGTCATTGCAGGGTGAACACAGGTGTATCTAATAACATTAATTAAAGCCCTGTTTCATTGAGGTGTTCCAGGGTCCTGGTATTGTGCATGCTGGCTCACATGAAGGGCTGAGACACAGTAAATAGATAATGTTATGTAGCAGGCTCCACCAGTGTCTACCCTGCCATGACATGTGAACATGGCTGCTGTGAAACGGGCCTATGGAGTTAGGATATACTGGAGCTATGAGGATTAGCTGGCCGCTAGCTTGCTATTAACAACATGACAGATACGCTTTTTACATTCCCAGCTTTACATTATGTTAGGGTGAGAGAGTGAGAGAGTGAACAAGACAACAGTTATTATTTAGAGGAGAGTTAGCTAAAGTTAGCATTAGTGACCGTTAGCATCATTGCTAACGTTAGCATTAGCGACTGTTAGCATCATTGCTAACGCTAGCATTAGCAACCGTTAGCATCACAGCTAACATTAGCTAACAATATAGGAACAGAAATGCTGCTTAGAGGCTTTATGTCCTGTAATGTGTAAAGTTTATATCAGTTATCACACCACTTCAGTGTCACTTTAAACCACTCACCTCTGTTTTTTACTGTTCAAGAGTTATTTGTTACAGTTAAAGAGTTAGCTGTTGAGACAGACTCTCACTTACCTCAGGACTCAGAGCAGAAGTGGCGGAGCTGGAAAAAAACGAGGCGTTCAAGGACGCTGGGAAATTGTTTCCCGCCAGAACTCCAGCGATCCTGATGAATGACTTTAAGAGGCTGCAGTCTTAAAGCTAGTGAAGATACAGTTATCATATGAAACTAGAAAACCTGATGAATTCATTGGTACCAACCATGTCATGGTGGCTTGTCATGAAGGAGGTTAAATAACGCTCCAAATATAGGCTCAATTTTGGCAAGAGAAAACTGGAATGGCGGTTTTTAAAGGTGTCCCTTGACTTCTCATCTGGAGATATGTGAATGTAAATAGGTAAATTAAACTAAACGTGACTCTATATAGACATATTTCTTCACAATTAGCATAATTTGCTTTAGTTGACTACGTAAAAGTTTATGCAAATAGGGTTTAAAGAGAAATGGATTTTTTTTTCTTTTTTCAGAAAGGTCCTTGTGGACATTGTCATGCACTGAGTCCAGTGAGTGGTCAAAGCAGTCATTATCAATGTAAATAATTAGACCAACAGCAACAGCTTTGTAAAGTACATGGCAGTGTAGTAATCGGAAGATTCCTAGTTCGATCCCTGGCTCCTCTAGAGAGAGTGCAAAGTGTCCTTGAGCAAGGCACTGAACACCTAACTACTCCTGATGAGCAGGTCGTCACCTTACATGGCAGCCTCTGCAATCAGTGTATGAATGTGTGTGTGAATAGGTGAATGTTGGCACGTGTTGTAAAGCGATTTGTGTTGTCGATAGTCTGGAGAAGCGCTGTATATATGCAGTCCATCATTTACCATTTACATATGGTTGACAAAATAACAGACACGTCCATGCAGAACGCCAAACAGCTCACAGACTGCAGTTAACTGCAGTTAGTACTGATCACGTATGAATACATGACAATGAGAGAGGTTTCTCCCAGACTGTATGAAAGATTATGAAAAAGTTGAATTAATTTGACAAAGTGTCTCGACTCACAAAACTTCAAGTTGAAGTACAAGATTTTTTTAAAATTATTAATGGAATATAAAAGTTGAATAAATACTATAATAAGATGTGGAACATTTTAAGTTTTGTTGAAAGCTGAGCCAAACTGGATTGCTGGATTTAAAAGTTGAATAACACCAATAGTGTATAAAAGATGTGGAATATTTTAAGGTTTTTGAATAGCTGACGCTAAACTGCATTGCTGATTTTAATCTGTATGAAGAAGGGGAAGAAGTAGGAAAATAGTTGGAAAATGGGAATGAGTTTAATTTGTATGAATATCATTGAAAAGTTGAATAATACCAATAGGGTATAAAAGATGTGGAATATTTTAAGGTTTTTGAATAGCTGACGCTAAACTGCATTGCTGATTTTAATCTGTATGAAGAAGGGAAGAAGTAGGAAAATAGTTGGAAAAGTGGGAATGGGTTTAATTTAATTTAATTTAATTAATTTGTATGAATATCATTGAAAAGTTGAATAATACCAATAGTGTATAAAAGATGTGGAAGATTTTAAGGTTTTTGAATAGCTGAACCAATACTGCATTGATGGTTTTAATCTGTATGAAGAAGGATATAGAAACAGAAGAATATGAATCAGTAGATAAAAGTTGTAAATGCATGAAAAGCAGCTGAAGCATTAGAAATTGTTTGTCACTCGATGTCACTGTAAATGAGGGCAACCTCAGTGAATTTTCGAGTTTAAATAAAGGTTAATAATTAATAGTTAATTCTGAGTTCCCTGTTGTTACCTTTTGGGGCTTTTATTTTGAAAAACTAAGTGAATCCCTAGTTTCCTGTTAACATACAATGAGACTTGGGGGCTTTTATTTTGAAAAAAAAGTCTCACTGGGAGCTTCCTGTTAAGAAACAGTCACTCTATGGGGCTTTTATTTTGAAGGGATATGTTGGGGGGAGACATAATTACACTCTTGGG
>CAKAOJ020001776.1:0-52500 GCA_916701645.2 Sebastolobus alascanus
GAGTGTGGCTGTTCAGACTCACCGGACAAATCATGACCATCTAGGTGGGAAACCGTGCTGACAGGTGGACCGGGGTCTCCTCGGCCAGTCCCACCACGAGACACGTCAAACGCAAGTAGCTCCGACAGGCCCATCATCGAGGCCGTCTCCCCGTGCGGTCCGCGCGCAGCCCCCAGGCGCACCGCTCCAGCCGAGCTCGCCGCTCCAGCGGGGCCCGCACCCAGCCGCCCCTCGGTTAGCCCATCCGCCAGTGCCCGCTCCGGGGAATGGCTCGTTGATGGGCCGGGGTTTAATTGTACGTCTCCGGATAATAAGATCAGGAACAGTAGTATACTGGGAGCATTCCACTTGCGTTTTCTTTGACTGTTTTGTTTGTTTGGTGTGCCGAGGGAATATCCTTTTTGCCTGGTGATGGAGTAGATAACGAGGTATCCATGTCCGAGGAGATTCAGTTTTGGCCTTTCGTTAAAGTATGCAAAGTTGTCGGCTGTTTTTGCAAAATTGTCTGCTCTTTTTGCAAAGTTGTCGGCTCTTTTTGGCATTTGTTTTTCCGATTTGAAGCACTGTCCAAGAGGCACCAGCAAAAACCAACCGCAGAGCAGCAGTAAGCAAACATTTCCATTATCTCTGTGCTTATTGTCCGAATTACATCTGTGTATTAGACGTGTCCTTGTTCTGGGCATTTGTTTAAGAGCAGTAGCTAAAACAGCGAGTAGTAGCAGGGAGAAGCAGAATAAAAGGATAAGAGTGGAGCCTAACAAACCACCCATACCCTCGCCCGCCATTGCTGTCGCCGTTCAGCGCCCCCCTTATTGCGATAAGGAAGTCAGTTTAATTTTAAAGCCATGATTATTACCGGATGAGTGATCAAATTAAAACCATGGGTAATTACCATCAATAAAACTATAAAAAGAATTCATGTTTTCTGTTGATCTTTTCTTAGAGGACCCACAGTATACAGCATATTAGATCGCAACCAATGAATTGGCATACACCATAACTGCTTCCTGCTTGGTTCATTTCTGATCTGGGGCTTTTATTGCATATCATAAACCTGTTTGTCCTCATAAATCTTTGAAAAAACAATTTCTGGGTGATACATGTAAAATCTTGGTCTTTGTTGAAGTTAGTTTGAACCTATGGCCCACTGATGAAAGTATTGCAATATTTGCAGTATAGATAATAGAAAACTTTTTATTGTTGTTATTTATGTAGGAAACCGGCGTAGCCGGTGGAAAACCCGTACAGACACGGGGAGAATCACTCTGCCACCATGTCACCTTGGAGAGGAGGGAGAGTGGATGGATGTCTTTGCGTAGAATTAAACCGGATCACCCGGAGTAAACCCACACAGACACGGGGAAAATCACTCAACCACCATCTCACCTTGGAGAATGGATGGATGTCTTTGCGTAGAAGGAAACCGGATCACCCGGAATAAACCCATAAGTGAGGGGGTGTAAAGGGGTGGGACGGTGTTTGGTAGGAAGGGGGATGGGGATAGGGGAAGGGTGAGGAGGAGATAAGGGATGTTACTCCCCTCTCTTCTCCCTATCCTTCCTCTCCTTCTCTTGTCTTTCCAGTTCCTTCTTTTCTCTCTTCTCCTGTTGCTCCTCTGTCTTCTGTCTCTCCTGCTCCTTCTTCCTCTCCTTCTTCAGGATTTTTTCGACCAACTTCTTGTCCTTCTTCTTGTCCTTGTCCGTTTTCATAGCGAGCACCTGGAGGTCGATGCTTCGCTCGATAAGGAACTTGACGTCGTCCTCCGATTGGCTCAGTTTGTTGCGCCAATCCTCCTCGGTTTGTCTGCTCTGTTGTTGCAGCTCCTGCGCTTTCTTCAAGCTCTCGTCCTTTGCAGCCAACTGTACTTCCAGAGCGGTGAGTTTAATGCTCCACTCTGCCTCGCTCTGGATGAGAGCCTTCTTTTCCGTTGTTATTGCGGTGATCACCTGGTTCACCTCCATGACGAAGGCCTCCTGCACAGATTTGAGCTCTGCGACTGCCTCTTCCTGCCTCACAAGCCAACGATTTTCCCAGTCGGCGTTCACGGCCATCAGATTACTCTCGCTCACCTCTTGCCAAAGAGCGTTGTCCTGGTTGAGCTTGGCACTCCAGTGTTGTTCGACTGAGAGGCCGTTGTTGTGTTCTTCAGCAAGACGTTGCTGAAGAAAGCCGATGGTTTCATCCTTCTCCTTGCTCTTGGCTTTGACGTCAGTGTTGGGGAACGCAGGTAGGAGCTGGTCTAGTTATTAGACAATATTAAAGAAAATTATCAATATTAATAAAATTAATATTACTTAATTATCAATATATATTAATAATAACAGGGCACCAAATTACATTGGTATAAGCTCAAAAGACATTAAAATGGCTATCAAAAGTAAATAATAATTATCAAAATAATTATTAATTATAATGAATAATATGATTTAATGTGTATTAAATCATCCTCGGGGCACCACTCTTTGAAACAAAGAGAAAACGATAGCAAATTAATGTAGTCTCATAGCTAAGTCTCATTAAATATACTAAACTATCAATTTAGAACTCTGATTAATAATTAAATTAATAACTATAACCAAAAATCACTATATCAATAGATAGTAAAGGTTGAAGGATTTTGGAGTTCTTGACACAGCAGCGGTTGGCATTATTCACTCTTGTACAACATTAAACAGACCAGCATGTATGATCCACAAATATTTATTTATAAGATAATAAATGTTAAAACACAATATTGATCTAACTAAATAACTAAACTAAACAAACCAAACACAGTGTGTGAGCATGTGTGTGTGTGTGTGTGAGAGAGAGAGAGGGAGAGAGAGAGAGAGAGAGACCAAGACAAGATGGCTACTTGTCTTTGATGTCTGCATGGCCTACAAAACAAAATGACGAGCACTGTAAAACTACAAAGATGGCCGGATCAAAGATGGCCGCCAGGGTGTCACCACATGACCTCTTTGTCCTTTGGAGCACATGGGCTCAGGGAGAACAAAGAGGTGTGATGTGGGGGCTGGGGTTATCTGAATGGTGTATGTTTGTGTTTAAAACCAATTCACAGTTTATGTAAGTGATGTTAATGTGTGTCAGATGATAAAGATAGTTAGAAAAGATGGTTAGTTTGCATGCAAGACCCTATGTCTGTGTGGAGCATAAACTAAACACATCAGATGTGGCGAAGCCAGCTAACCAAATATCCTGACTACAACACTATCACAACAGTAAAACTTAATGAATTACATCAAACCAAATCAATACATGAACATTTACAGAAGTTAAGTTGAACAGTCTTGCTCAGCCGTGTGCAATTACTAATGCTAAGGTAAAGCCCAGTACGTTACCACTACATGGAAGAAAGGGGTTGTAATTCCAAGGAGGGATTGGAGAAAGCCGACTGGAGAAGATTGTGGTTCCAGGGTCGAAGCTGTTGTTGTCCTTGCTGTGTGAGATCCAGTTGTGCAGCTGGAAGGAAACTGGTCCAGTCCTGTTTCTGCAGCTTGGTGGCTTGGTGCTAACTTCCTTGGTTGAAGTTAGTTGATCAAAAAGCAGGCACTCGCGTCTTCTGCCTTTAGAAGTTCCTTGTGTTTCTATGTCTGTCTGCTAACAAGACATAGATCAGATAAGAGCTGCTTCTTCATGCAGTCTCTGGCTGGAGAGTTTAGGTGAGAAGAGCCGCAGCTGACCTCCTGCGGGGCAGGGGTGTTGACAGGCCAGGAACAAGAGAGCAAAGAGCAGAGAGCAAAGAGAGCAAAGAGAAAGAAAAGAAGGAGACCTTCCTATTTATCCCACGTAAAATTCACATGTACTTGTGAATGAGTCATCGTGTTAAAGTAGCCAATGGAAATGGTTACTGAGTCCATGGGTGGAGCTACTCAATGAGTAACCCAAAGGAATCCTGGGAAGTGCAGTTCATGTCTTTGCCACCATCTTGGATGGTCAGGTCCAACATCCCCCCATTTTGGTCTTAAGATGTCCATCATCCTTAAGAGCAAGCTAGAGGTTGAACAGTTCACAGGTCCTTGGAAACAACTTGGGGGTTGTTCAGTTCCACTCCTGGGGACAACTCGAAAGTCGTTAAATCCATGATTGGAAAAGTTCATTCAACAGTTCATTCAAATTTTGTAACGTCTGGGCAGTTCATTGACCAACTGGGCATTGGTTAAAACTATCTATCTTGGCTAAGCAAGAACAGTCCCTAAGTTACAAATAAAACCAGATAAACAACAACAATAGCACTGTATAAAATACATAACTAGTGTTTCTCTGTTATTATAAGGTTAGTGAAGAACAGGAATGTTAGAGATGTAGAGGTGTTAAGGTGAGATGCAGAGAGTGTCACCTAAAAATATGAGAACAGGTGTATGACGGGTTCTGTGATGCTATAATGGTGTGTCCTAAGCTAGTGTTTTGCACTAGTGATCTCTAAACAAGATACTACCAAGGAGTTGGTCCAAGTGTACTTGTAAAGTTGGACAGTGGTGTCTGAGTCCTATCAGAATTTAGGGTTTGCTGTTGCTAACAAACTCAAGTTTGCCCTAGTAACTGCAAAAGAGGAAAAATTAAGGCACCGTTATCTAGCATCTGTCTCACTGTTAGCTTTCTGTTAGCTAGTACCGTGGGAAGACAACTCTGGAGCTCTTGTGCTTGACTCGTGGCTCCGGGCTGTAACGCTCCAGGTAGCCAGAGGCAGAGAGGCACTCAGAGTAGCTATCACTGTCTGCTAGGTTATGTCCATGTTCTGAACCGTGGTCAGAGTCTGAACTGTGGTCGGAGATGCTGTGGTCATCATCAGACCGGTCACGCCAATTCTGGGACAGAATTTCAGAGTATGGCTTTCTAACACTTCTGTTGTGTGAATGCCTATCTCTACGCAACTGGTGGACATGGCGGTTACGCTCAGTGTCCTTATGCAGCCTTTTGTGACCCCCCTTCGACCTGTTGTGAAGGTGGTCTTTTGAGGTGGCAGATCTGCTTGACACGTCAGTGTTTGAGCTGGTGGGCTCAGTTGGTTTGCCCCCCCTTTTGGAAATGACCAGAGTTTCCCAAGCTATCTGTGTCATCTTCCTTATCTCAAGCAGTGAGGGGTTACCCTGACGCGTCCTGAGTACCACATGGGTGCGAACACATGGGTGCAGGTTCTGCAAAAACAAGGACTTGAAGATGGGGTTTTCTTCTAAGCCTGGATCATTCTAACCTTGGAAGTATGCATGCCTTAAACGTCTGTAGTAATCCCTAGGATTCTCACTACGTGAATGTTTAATTTGGAGGGCTGCAAACATCGCTGAGGTCACGTCAGCAGTAGAGGAGAATTCTTCTATCAGTGCATGACGGAGCTCACTGTAGTCATTTCTGACACTGGGAGGTTGTGATTGTATAAACTTGTGCACAGCTTTAGAGCTGGTTTTCCACACAAGTTTAACTTTCTCCCTTTGGGTTGCGTGTGTTAAATCAATTAGATTATGATCTAATTCTCTAAAGTAGTCATCAATGTGATGATCACAGTTGTCTGGATCAAAACATTCAATGTCTTTAGCTATGAGTTCAAGCACTTCATAGCGGGGACTCTGTGGGGTCCTTTCTGGTGAAGGCGAGACTAAATTAGCATTACAATGCACTTGTGCATCACATGCTAAAGTTCTCTCTGGCTGAGAAGCAGAGGCTGAACAGCCGTCATCACTCTTGTGACAGAGTGGAAAGGAGGCTGAACAGGCTGAACCTTTGGAGGAAGGAGCACAGGTGAAAATGTCATTTCTCAGTAGCTGAGAAGAACATGGAGCAGAATATCTTCTTGAAGATAAACTACATGTAGCTTCACTGTCAGTATCAGAAAAATGGGAAGTCAGGTAGCCGTTAGCACTGTCTCTCAGTGGAGCTGACTTCATTCCCAAGGACTTTGAGTCAGTTGGAAATCTTTCACTTCTGAGCGGAGAGGGGGTTAACCTCTCATCAAGTGAGGAGTGTGAATCGGAGTAACCAGAATCACAATGGCTGACAGACTGTGGTGGGGTGAGATGTTCTAATCTAAGCCCTAACAATTGCTCTTTGTGCGAGCAAAGATCTGACTCTGCTGAATGCAGGTCTTCTAAGTAACGCATCATCTTTTTGTTTGCTGTCTGAACTTCATGGAGGAGACAAGCATTTTGCGTTCTTAGGGAATCTACCTCCTTTTCCAGGGCTGCTTTGCTCTGAACGGCAAGACTGGTTTGCCTGTGAAAAATCAGAAGCAAGCATTTAAACAATGAATCTTTGGATGTGGTCTGCGCATCACACCTGTCTGTGAGTAGCGATTCCATTTCTTTCCTGCACTCACTGAAACTCAACCTGCTGATGAGTTCAGGGCAGCCAGGGTTTAGGCTCTGTGCTACAGAGGAAATGAAAAGCTCTACACAGGGGTTCTCCATTGTTATGCCTGGAATGGAGGGTAAACCTAAACAAGGTGTCTAGTACCAAGAAAAATAATGTACTGGCTTACTTTATTGGGGTTAGCTTCCTGTGGAGGAGGGGCAGCTACAGCACCAACTAGTGACTCTAGTGGGCAATAAAACAAAAAGGGGCCAGTAAAGTAAACAAAGGTTTACAAAACAAGTTTGCTTACACACAACATGCACTAACTGAGATGCAAGGCAGTAACAGTTGTGATGATGTCTCTTAAAGGTGACTCAAGCTGGAACGCGTGAAAGTAACAGCTAGGTGCAAACTTATATCACAGGGCTGGTAGCACGCTGTGGCTCTATCAGGCTCAATTTAACTCAGTCTGGCTGAAATGCATGGCAGTTCAGCCAGGTACAAGCTCTCTATGTTACACAGGGCCGGTGGCACGCTGTGTCATTAAAGGAACACTTAGATAAACAGCAAATTATGACAACTTGACTAGATTGCATTGAATACGTGGTATTCAAATGCTGAACCAAAATTCTTTCAAGTTCTACAGAGAAGGTTAACTTGAATTAGCAGCAAAAGCAAGTTCTTAAACAAAATAACACTATGAAGGCTTAAAGTGTTAATAACAAAATCTCTCAAATTATAATTCTAACCACAATGTACTTGTTTAAAAGTACAGCTGGACGTCTACTCCTGTGGAAGACTAGTGGTGTAGAATGTCAACACTTTTGGTTCGTTTAGAAGTGGAATATGAAATTTTTGGTTTTGTCCAAAAATTATGCTGAAAATTAATATTGCACAATTATGAATAATTTGCCAACATCAGTCAGCTGTTCCTTGCAAAAGGCTCTCTCAGACTGTAGAGCCTTCAGGATTTTAACATACTGTAGTATTGGAAATTGTATTTAGTACTGTAACTATCAATTTCCAGTCTAGTGCACCTTATACACAGGTAAGTGTCCAGAATAAACGGGACGAGAGGCTGGCAGTTCAAAGAATATATATAATTTATTTATACAATTTGCGTTTTAAAAACATTCTAAAAAAAGGAAAGGCAACTTAGAGCTGCACAATGCAACCTTGAATAGGTACGGTGGACCGGGCACTGCACAATCACTTGATCTAGATAGCAAAATACCCAGGAATCTGTCAATGGCTACAGTAAACTTTAGGACCCAACCACACAGTTAAACACAAATATGATTCCTTAAGGGAAATGTCACTGCACACTCTCAAGAACCACAAATCGTATATATATATTCCACCCCGGAACTGATAGGTGGATGACACTGCAACCAACGTCAGGTTATGATTACACCAGAAGGGGTCTCTAAGCTTATCTGGAGCCTTATAACTTCCACCTGGTTCTGCTATGACTCTAAGATTTCACACGCCATCAGAATTATTGCACATATGCCCGTCAACACTATTGCACTACACCCATCAACGCTATTGCACTATTCCCAGTGATAATAAAAATAATAATACTAAAAATAAACAAAGAAAACAAGAAAGAAAATAAAAAGGCCCGTTACTCTAAACAATGTGGGAAAAAACAGTGACAGTCAATACCACACATGAAGACAGTCCTATAAAAATAAACATACAATTAGACAACAATACATTAATTCATACACATTTTAAAAACCATGTTTTCATAATTATAAAACCAATATACCGTACCTTTAATTCATTAAGGTTACACTCGGACCCGCAGCGTGCTTACTGTTGGGACGACCAACACTAAAAGGGAAACAGGACATGCATTTAAACACCTCACAATTACATTATAGTGTGGCCGTTTAATAAATATCGAAGTGCACAATTTACAATAATAATCCCCGTTCACAAAAACGGCTGCAAGCAGATAGATGGAAGCACAATGACAGTCTGCCTATACGACAACCAGTCTTCCTTCAAACTCTGTATAAGGATAAATACATTTCAATCAGGAGAGACTTGTATGAATTGAAAATGATTTATTACAAAGTGCACAAAGATATGAATAGTTAAAATTCTTTGGCGATTTAGACCCTACATGACATCGTAAGGGGGGAAGTGATGCCATAGTAGATTAGAAATATTCCCCCAAAGAACAGGGAATAAATATAGATTTATTGCCTGTGATATAACAATGACTCAGACATTTTGCAAACTTTTTACTTTGACTTTTTTCACACTTTTTTGCTCTGACTTTTTCCAGACATTTTTACTCGTACTTCTTTTTTTTTTACTTTTTTACTCGAACATTTTTACTCAGACATTTTTCAGACTTTTTCACTCAGACATTTTTCAGACTTTTTCACTCAGACATTTTTCAGACTTTTTTTACTCTGACTTTTTTCAGACTTTTTTTACTCGTACTTCTTTTTTTTTGACTTTTTTACTCAGACATTTTTCAGAATTCTTTTTTTTTTACTTTTTTAATCAGACACTTTTCAGACTTTTTTTACTCAGAGATTTTTCCAGACATTTTTACTCAGACATTTTTCAGACTTCTTTTTTTTATACTTTTGTACTCGGACATTTTTTTATACTTTTGTACTCGGACATTTTTCAGGCTTTTTCACTCAGACATTTTTCAGACTTTTATTACTCAGAGATTTTTCAAGACATTTTTACTCAGACATTTTTCAGACTTCTTTTTTTATGCTTTTGTACTCGGACATTTTTCACACTTTTTTACTAAGACATTTTTTTTCTACTTTTTTACTCTGACATTTTTCAGAATTTTTTTCTCTGACTTTTTCACACTTTTTTTTTTTTAGACATTTTTCAGACTTTTTTTACTCTGAGATTTTTACTCAGACATTTTTCAGACATCTTTTTTTTATACTTTTTTACTCTGACATTTTTCAGACTTTTACACTCAGACATTTTTCAGACTTTTTTTACTGGGAGATTTTTCCACACATTTTTACTCAGACATTTTTCAGACTTCTTTTTTTTTTTATTTTTTACTCGGACATTTTTCAGACTTTTTCACTCAGACATTTTTCAGACATTTTTACTCTGACATCTTTTTTTTTTACTTTTTTACTCAGACATTTTTCAGACTTTTTCACTCATACATTTTTCACACTTTTTTTACTCGGAGATTTTTCCAGACATTTTACTCAAACATTTTTCAGGCATTTTTCAGACTATTATTACTCGGACATTTTTCAGACTTTTTTTTTTTACTTTTTCATTCAGACATTTTTCAAACTTTTTTACTCAGACATTTTTCAGACTTTTTTTACTCTGACTATTTTCACACTTTTTTACTCTTACTTCTTTTTTTTTTACTTTTTTACTCGGACATTTTTACTCAGCCATTTTTCAGACTTTTTTACTCTGACTTTTTTCAGACTTTTTTACTCTGACTTTTTTCAGACTTTTTTGACTCGGAGATTTTTCCAGATATTTTTACTCAGACGTTTTTCAGACTTCTTTTTTTTATACTTTTGTACTCGGACATTTTTTTAGACTTTTGTACTCGGACATTTTTCAGGCTTTTTCACTCAGACATTTTTCAGACTTTTATTACTCAGAGATTTTTCAAGACATTTTTACTCAGACATTTTTCAGACTTCTTTTTTTATGCTTTTGTACTCGGACATTTTTCACACTTTTTTACTAAGACATTTTTTTTCTACTTTTTTACTCGGACATTTTTCAGAATTTTTTTCTCTGACTTTTTCACACTTTTTTTTATTCAGACATTTTTCAGACTTTTTTTACTCTGAGATTTTTACTCAGACATTTTTCAGACATCTTTTTTTTATACTTTTTTACTCTGACATTTTTCAGACTTTTACACTCAGACATTTTTCAGACTTTTTTTACTCGGAGATTTTTCCACACATTTTTACTCAGACATTTTTCAGACTTCTTTTTTTTTTTTATTTTTTACTCGGACATTTTTCAGACTTTTTCACTCAGACATTTTTCAGACATTTTTACTCTGACATCTTTTTTTTTTACTTTTTTACTCTGACATTTTTCAGAATTTTTTTACTCTGACTTTTTCACACTTTTTTTACTTGTACTTCTTTTTTTTTTACTTTTTTACTCAGACATTTTTCAGACTTTTTCACTCATACATTTTTCACACTTTTTTTACTCGGAGATTTTTCCAGACATTTTACTCAAACATTTTTCAGGCATTTTTCAGACTATTATTACTCGGACATTTTTCAGACTTTTTTTTTTTACTTTTTCATTCAGACATTTTTTTAGACTTTTTTACTCAGACATTTTTCAGACTTTTTCACTCAGACATTTTTCAGACATTTTTACTCTGACATTTTTCAGACTTCTTTTTTTATGCTTTTGTACTCGGACATTTTTTTAGACTTTTTTACTCAGACATTTTTCAGACTTCTTTTTTTTTTATTTTTTACTCTGACTTTTTTCACACTTTTTTACTCGGACATTTTTCACACTTTTTTACTCGGACATTTTTTTTAGACTTTTTTACTCTGACTTTTTCACACTTTTTTTAGTCGGATATTTTTCCAGACATTTTCACTCAGACATTTTTCAGACTTTTTTTACTCTGACATCTTTTTTTTTTACTTTTTTACTCGGACATTTTTCAGACACTGATCCATCATGATCTCACTCATCACTCTGATCCATCATGATCTCACTCATCACTTTGATCCATCATGACCTCACTCATCACACTGATCCATCATGACCTCACTCATCACTCTGATCCATCATGATCTCACTAATCACTCTGATCCACCATGACCTCACTCATCACACTGATCCATCATGACCTCACTCATCACACTGATCCATCATGATCTCACTCATCACTCTGATCCATCATGATCTCACTCATCACTGTGATCCATCATGACCTCACTCATCACACCGATCCATCATGATCTCACTCATCACTCTGATCCATCATGATCTCACTCATCACTCTGATCCATCATGATCTCACTCATCACTCTGATCCATCATGATCTCACTCATCACTCTGATCCATCATGATCTCACTCATTACTCTGATCCATCATGACCTCACTCATCACTCTGATCCATCATGATCTCACTCATCACACTGATCCATCATGATCTCACTCATCACTCTGATCCATCATGATCTCACTCATCACTTTGATCCATCATGACCTCACTCATCACACTGATCCATCATGATCTCACTCATCACTCTGATCCATCATGACCTCACTCATCACACTGATCCATCATGATCTCACTCATCGGTGAGGATATTTGTTGCGGTACGGGTATTACTGTATGTAGCTGTAATACTGATACGATACACAGTTTGCGTTTGTGCGTTGGAATAGTTCTCGCTCTGTTTCCACGAAGAGATGCGTCTCTCATAGAGATCAGATTGTAACTGAGTTAGAGTTGAGGATTCCACGGAGATGTAACATTCTGACATTCTCACTTCAAAGGCACTGGTGACACGTTTTGGAATGTGATGACATGTCAATGCTGACATCACATTCAAAATGTGATGACATCACATGTGATGACATCACATTTTGAAAGTGATGTCAGCACATTCTGAATATGATGTCATCCCATTCTGAATATGATGTCACCCTGCACAGTGTACACTTTTGGTCACATGACTTCTCCAGACTGAAAAACTGTAAAATAAAAGTGCTAAAAGCAGAACTGCCTACAGCCCAACATGACCTATGATATGAGGTTCACTTAGGCCCTTCTTAACAATGTTACAATATGAAATATTACACTTTATTTCCTATTCAAATCCAAACATTCTTATTAAACACAACAATACTTGTATTTTACAGTAAAGGCTTGGTCTTACAGCAGACGACCCTTGACACCACTCAACCAGTCTTTCATGTTACTTCCATCAGGGATCCAGAACCGGATCTAGACACTAAAATGGGAGAGGATGCGGTTTAAGATATTCAGAAAACAATCATCCATGAGGATGGCTTGCCTTGTTATAAGGTGCTATACAAATATTGTTCACGTCATTATTACTGAGGGTCGAGGAACCTTGACTGTGAGGTATTTAATTCATGATATTGGCCAAAGTGTTTCAGCAGCTAACCTTGTTGAGTCCAGATTTTACATTTGATTCATTAGAAAAAAACAAAAATAATGTGGTAAGCACATCTGTTCAGTTTCAAAATGCTGTATTATTGTCATGTCGTCTTACTCGGCATTTAGTCAAATACTGAATACGTTTGACAAAATCTGTTTCAAAACATCGTAAGTGATTTGTCACACTGTTAGGCAACGTCTTGCACTGAAAGAGGACCAGTTGAGGTCAGAGGTCAGATTCTCTCTGCCTGTCCTGTCCACCAACCAAAACCTGCTGAGCAGCAGTTCACAGCTTCACAGCAACAAAGTGCTGAAGCTTGGCGAGGAAATTGTCTGTACCATGGGTGAACATATTTCCCGGGTACTGAACATCGGCTGATCCTCCAGCCTTGTTTTTATAGTTAATAATCAGATTTATGACCAGAGAAAGTCATTCATTAAATCCTTAAGAGAGCTTTATAATATCCTGAACGCACTCATTTTGATGTTAAACCTTATTTGTAGGCAGAACCTGGAGCTTACACACATGCGCTTGATGATACTGGCTTACAGTAGAGCCTGGTAGAGTGCATTAGCGCTCTACTGCACCCCGTGGTCTTTTCCATGTGGTGTTGCAAAATGTAATGAAATACCTCTGAGCAAAATGACATTGGCTTGTACAGAATCAGGATGTGCCTCTCCTACCTTGAGGCTCCTATGATTTCAGGTGATATTGTGCTTTTGGTGCATATTCTCAAACAAGAAGACAGTGGTGGATTTTTTGAAGAAACCAAATAATATAAAAGTTTATTTAGGAGGAGGATGCAAGAAAGGGATTCATGGTTATTTATTTAGCACTTTTTAAATCACATGACCACAAACCAGTTGACAACATATTTAAATTTGAATACTTTAAGGGAATAGCTCAAATGAATAGGCTAAATCATTCAGCTTTTCACCACCACTTCATTCCTGGGCCTAAGATGCTCGAAGACTTGAAACTTGAGTTGGCCTTGGCTTTTCTGATCCACTTTTGTTTGGACCAAAACCAGTATTGTACAACGTATTAAGTATACATTTTTCTATTGCGATAAGGAAGTCAGTTTAATTTTAAAGCCATGATTATTACCGGATGAGTGATCAAATTAAAACCATGGGTAATTACCATCAATAAAACTATAAAAAGAATTCATGTTTTCTGTTGATCTTTTCTTAGAGGACCCACAGTATACAGCATATTAGATCGCAACCAATGAATTGGCATACACCATAACTGCTTCCTGCTTGGTTCATTTCTGATCTGGGGCTTTTATTGCATATCATAAACCTGTTTGTCCTCATAAATCTTTGAAAAAACAATTTCTGGGTGATACATGTAAAATCTTGGTCTTTGTTGAAGTTAGTTTGAACCTATGGCCCACTGATGAAAGTATTGCAATATTTGCAGTATAGATAATAGAAAACTTTTTATTGTTGTTATTTATGTAGGAAACCGGCGTAGCCGGTGGAAAACCCGTACAGACACGGGGAGAATCACTCTGCCACCATGTCACCTTGGAGAGGAGGGAGAGTGGATGGATGTCTTTGCGTAGAATTAAACCGGATCACCCGGAGTAAACCCACACAGACACGGGGAAAATCACTCAACCACCATCTCACCTTGGAGAATGGATGGATGTCTTTGCGTAGAAGGAAACCGGATCACCCGGAATAAACCCATAAGTGAGGGGGTGTAAAGGGGTGGGACGGTGTTTGGTAGGAAGGGGGATGGGGATAGGGGAAGGGTGAGGAGGAGATAAGGGATGTTACTCCCCTCTCTTCTCCCTATCCTTCCTCTCCTTCTCTTGTCTTTCCAGTTCCTTCTTTTCTCTCTTCTCCTGTTGCTCCTCTGTCTTCTGTCTCTCCTGCTCCTTCTTCCTCTCCTTCTTCAGGATTTTTTCGACCAACTTCTTGTCCTTCTTCTTGTCCTTGTCCGTTTTCATAGCGAGCACCTGGAGGTCGATGCTTCGCTTGATAAGGAACTTGACGTCGTCCTCCGATTGGCTCAGTTTGTTGCGCCAATCCTCCTCGGTTTGTCTGCTCTGTTGTTGCAGCTCCTGCGCTTTCTTCAAGCTCTCGTCCTTTGCAGCCAACTGTACTTCCAGAGCGGTGAGTTTAATGCTCCACTCTGCCTCGCTCTGGATGAGAGCCTTCTTTTCCGTTGTTATTGCGGTGATCACCTGGTTCACCTCCATGACGAAGGCCTCCTGCACAGATTTGAGCTCTGCGACTGCCTCTTCCTGCCTCACAAGCCAACGATTTTCCCAGTCGGCGTTCACGGCCATCAGATTACTCTCGCTCACCTCTTGCCAAAGAGCGTTGTCCTGGTTGAGCTTGGCACTCCAGTGTTGTTCGACTGAGAGGCCGTTGTTGTGTTCTTCAGCAAGACGTTGCTGAAGAAAACCGATGGTTTCATCCTTCTCCTTGCTCTTGGCTTTGACGTCAGTCAGCTGTTCCTTGCAAAAGGCTCTCTCAGACTGTAGAGCCTTCAGGATTTTAACATACTGTAGTATTGGAAATTGTACTTAGTACTGTAACTATTAATTTCCAGTCTAGTGCACCTTATACACAGGTAAGTGTCCAGGATAAACGGGACGAGAGGCTGGCAGTTCAAAGAATATATATAATTTATTTATACAATTTGCATTTTAAAAACATTCTAAAAAAAGGAAAGGCAACTTAGAGCTGCACAATGCAACCTTGAATAGGTACGGTGGACCGGGCACTGCACAATCACTTGATCTAGATAGCAAAATACACAGGAATCTGTCAATGGCTACAGTAAACTTTAGGACCCAACCACACAGTTAAACACAAATATGATTCCTTAAGGGAAATGTCACTGCACACTCTCAAGAACCACAAATCGTATATATATATTCCACCCAGGAACTGATAGGTGGATGACACTGCAACCAACGTCAGGTTATGATTACACCAGAAGGGGTCTCTAAGCTTATCTGGAGCCTTATAACTTCCACCTGGTTCTGCTATGACTCTAAGATTTCACACGCCATCAGAATTATTGCACATATGCCCGTCAACACTATTGCACTACACCCATCAACGCTATTGCACTATTCCCAGTAATAATAAAAATAATAATACTAAAAATAAACAAAGAAAACAAGAAAGAAAATAAAAAGGCCCGTTACTCTAAACAATGTGGGAAAAAACAGTGACAGTCAATACCACACATGAAGACAGTCCTATAAAAATAAACATACAATTAGACAACAATACATTAATTCATACACATTTTAAAAACCATGTTTTCATAATTATAAAACCAATATACCGTACCTTTAATTCATTAAGGTTACACTCGGACCCGCAGCGTGCTTACTGTTGGGACGACCAACACTAAAAGGGAAACAGGACATGCATTTAAACACCTCACAATTACATTATAGTGTGGCCGTTTAATAAATATCGAAGTGCACAATTTACAATAATAATCCCCGTTCACAAAAACGGCTGCAAGCAGATAGATGGAAGCACAATGACTGTCCGCCTATACGACAACCAGTCTTCCTTCAAACTCTGTATAAGGATAAATACATTTCAATCAGGAGAGACTTGTATGAATTGAAAATGATTTATTACAAAGTGCACAAAGATATGAATAGTTAAAATTCTTTGGCGATTTAGACCCGACATGACATCGTAAGGGGGGAAGTGATGCCATAGTAGATTAGAAATATTCCCCCAAAGAAAAGGGAATAAATATAAATTTATTGCCTGTGATATAACAATGACTCAGACATTTTTCAGACTTTTTTACTCTGATTTTTCCAGACATTTTTACTCCGACATTTTTCAGACTTCTTTTTTTTATGCTTTTGTACTCGGACATTTTTTTAGACTTTTTTACTCAGACATTTTTCAGACTTTTTCACTCAGACATTTTTCAGACTTTTTTTACTCTGACTATTTTCAGACTTTTTTGACTGAGATTTTTCCAGACATTTTTACTCAGACGTTTTTTTAGACTTTTTTACTCAGACATTTTTCAGACTTTTTCACTCAGACATTTTTCAGACTTTTTTACTCAGACATTTTTCAGACTTTTTCACTCAGACATTTTTCAGACTTTTTTTACTCTGACTATTTTCACACTTTTTCACTCTAGCTTCTTTTTTTTTTACTTTTTTACTCGGACATTTTTACTCAGACATTTTTCAGACTTTTTTACTCTGACTTTTTTCACACTTTTTTACTCTGACTTTTTTCAGACTTTTTTTACTCGGACATTTTTACTCAGATATTTTTCAGAAATCTTTTTTTTATACTTTTTTTACTCAGACATTTTTCAGACTTTTTCACTCAGACATTTTTCAGACTTTTTCACTCAGACATTTTTCAGACTTTTTTTACTCTGACTTTTTTCAGACTTTTTTTACTCGTACTTCTTTTTTTTTTACTTTTTTACTCAGACATTTTTCAGAATTCTTTTTTTTTTACTTTTTTAATCAGACACTTTTCAGACTTTTTCACTTAGACATTTTTCAGACTTTTTTTACTCTGAGATTTTTCCAGACATTTTTACTCAGACATTTTTCAGACTTCTTTTTTTTATACTTTTGTACTCGGACATTTTTTTATACTTTTGTACTCGGACATTTTTCAGGCTTTTTCACTCAGACATTTTTCAGACTTTTATTACTCAGAGATTTTTCAAGACATTTTTACTCAGACATTTTTCAGACTTCTTTTTTTATGCTTTTGTACTCGGACATTTTTCACACTTTTTTAATAAGACATTTTTTTTCTACTTTTTTACTCTGACATTTTTCAGAATTTTTTTCTCTGACTTTTTCACACTTTTTTTTATTCAGACATTTTTCAGACTTTTTCACTCAGACATTTTTCTGACTTTTTTTACTCTGACTATTTTCACACTTTTTCACTCTAGCTTCTTTTTTTTTTACTTTTTTACTCGGACATTTTTACTCAGACATTTTTCAGACTTTTTTACTCTGACTTTTTTCACACTTTTTTACTCTGACTTTTTTCACACTTTTTTTACTCGGACATTTTTACTCAGATATTTTTCAGAAATCTTTTTTTTATACTTTTTTTACTCAGACATTTTTCAGACTTTTTCACTCAGACATTTTTCACACTTTTTCACTAAGACATTTTTTTTCTACTTTTTTACTCTGACATTTTTCAGAATTTTTTTACTCTGAGATTTTTCCAGACATTTTTACTCAGACATTTCTCAGACTTCTTTTTTTTATACTTTTGTACTCGGACATTTTTTTATACTTTTGTACTCGGACATTTTTCAGGCTTTTTCACTCAGACATTTTTCAGACTTTTATTACTCAGAGATTTTTCAAGACATTTTTACTCAGACATTTTTCAGACTTCTTTTTTTATGCTTTTGTATTCGGACATTTTTCACACTTTTTTACTAAGACTTTTTTTTTCTACTTTTTTACTCTGACATTTTTCAGAATTTTTTTCTCTGACTTTTTCACACTTTTTTTTATTCAGACATTTTTCAGACTTTTTCACTCAGACATTTTTCAGACTTTTTTTACTCTGAGATTTTTACTCAGACATTTTTCAGACATCTTTTTTTTATACTTTTTTACTCTGACATTTTTCAGACTTTTACACTCAGACATTTTTCAGACTTTTTTTACTCGGAGATTTTTCCACACATTTTTACTCAGACATTTTTCAGACTTCTTTTTTTTTTAATTTTTTACTCGGACATTTTTCACACTTTTTTACTCAGACATTTTTTTTAGACTTTTTTACTCAGACATTTTTCAGACTTTTTCACTCAGACATTTTTCAGACATTTTTACTCTGACATCTTTTTTTTTTACTTTTTTACTCTGACATTTTTCAGACTTTTTTACTCTGACTTTTTTCAGACTTTTTTACTCTGACTTTTTTCAGACTTTTTTTACTCTGACTTTTTTCAGACTTTTTTGACTCGGAGATTTTTCCAGACATTTTTATTCAGATGTTTTTCAGTCTTCTTTTTTTTATACTTTTGTACTCGGACATTTTTTTAGACTTTTTTACTCAGACATTTTTCAGACTTTTTTACTCGGACATTTTTCACACTTTTTTACTCGGACATTTTTTTTAGACTTTTTTACTCTGACTTTTTCACACTTTTTTTAGTCGGATATTTTTCCAGACATTTTCACTCAGACATTTTTCAGACTTTTTTTACTCTGACATCTTTTTTTTTTACTTTTTTACTCGGACATTTTTCAGACACTGATCCATCATGATCTCACTCATCACTCTGATCCATCATGATCTCACTCATCACTCTGATCCATCATGACCTCACTCATCACACTGATCCATCATGATCTCACTCATCGGTGAGGATATTTGTTGCGGTACGGGTATTACTGTATGTAGCTGTAATACTGATACGATACACAGTTTGCGTTTGTGCGTTGGAATAGTTCTCGCTCTGTTTCCACGAAGAGATGCGTCTCTCATAGAGATCAGATTGTAACTGAGTTAGAGTTGAGGATTCCACGGAGATGTAACATTCTGACATTCTCACTTCAAAGGCACTGGTGACACGTTTTGGAATGTGATGACATGTCAATGCTGACATCACATTCAAAATGTGATGACATCACATGTGATGACATCACATTTTGAAAGTGATGTCAGCACATTCTGAATATGATGTCATCCCATTCTGAATATGATGTCACCCTGCACAGTGTACACTTTTGGTCACATGACTTCTCCAGACTGAAAAACTGTCAAATAAAAGTGCTAAAAGCAGAACTGCCTACAGCCCAACATGACCTATGATATGAAGTTCACTTAGGCCCTTCTTAACAATATTACAATATGAAATATTACACTTTATTTCCTATTCAAATCCAAACATTCTTATTAAACACAACAATACTTGTATTTTACAGTAAAGGCTTGGTCTTACAGCAGACGACCCTTGACACCACTCAACCAGTCTTTCATGTTACTTCCATCAGGGATCCAGAACCGGATCTAGACACTAAAATGGGAGAGGATGCGGTTTAAGATATTCAGAAAACAATCATCCATGAGGATGGCTTGCCTTGTTATAAGGTGCTATACAAATATTGTTCACGTCATTATTACTGAGGGTCGAGGAACCTTGACTGTGAGGTATTTAATTCATGATATTGGCCAAAGTGTTTCAGCAGCTAACCTTGTTGAGTCGAGATTTTACATTTGATTCATTAGAAAAAAACAAAAATAATGTGGTAAGCACATCTGTTCAGTTTCAAAATGCTGTATTATTGTCATGTCGTCTTACTCGGCATTTAGTCAAATACTGAATACGTTTGACAAAATCTGTTTCAAAACATCATAAGTGATTTGTCACACTGTTAGGCAACGTCTTGCACTGAAAGAGGACCAGTTGAGGTCAGAGGTCAGATTCTCTCTGCCTGTCCTGTCCACCAACCAAAACCTGCTGAGCAGCAGTTCACAGCTTCACAGCAACAAAGTGCTGAAGCTTGGCGAGGAAATTGTCTGTACCGTGGGTGAACATATTTCCCGGGTACTGAACATCGGCTGATCCTCCAGCCTTGTTTTTATAGTTAATAATCAGATTTATGACAAGAGAAAGTCATTCATTAAATCCTTAAGAGAGCTTTATAATATCCTGAACGCACTCATTTTGATGTTAAACCTTATTTGTAGGCAGAACCTGGAGCTTACACACATGCGCTTGATGATACTGGCTTACAGTAGAGCTTGGTAGAGTGCATTAGCGCTCTACTGCACCCCGTGGTCTTTTCCATGTGGTGTTGCAAAATGTAATGAAATACCTCTGAGCAAAATGACATTGGCTTGTACAGAATCAGGATGTGCCTCTCCTACCTTGAGGCTCCTATGATTTCAGGTGATATTGTGCTTTTGGTGCATATTCTCAAACAAGAAGACAGTGGTGGATTTTTTGAAGAAACCAAATAATATAAAAGTTTATTTAGGAGGAGGATGCAAGAAAGGGATTCATGGTTATTTATTTAGCACTTTTTAAATCACATGACCACAAACCAGTTGACAACATATTTAAATTTGAATACTTTAAGGGAATAGCTCAAATGAATAGGCTAAATCATTCAGCTTTTCACCACCACTTCATTCCTGGGCCTAAGATGCTCGAAGACTTGAAACTTGAGTTGGCCTTGGCTTTTCTGATCCACTTTTGTTTGGACCAAAACCAGTATTGTACAACGTATTAAGTATACATTTTTCTATTGCGATAAGGAAGTCAGTTTAATTTTCAAGCCATGATTATTACCGGATGAGTGATCAAATTAAAACCATGGGTAATTACCATCAATAAAACTATAAAAAGAATTCATGTTTTCTGTTGATCTTTTCTTAGAGGACCCACAGTATACAGCATATTAGATCGCAACCAATGAATTGGCATACACCATAACTGCTTCCTGCTTGGTTCATATCTGATCTGGGGCTTTTATTGCATATCATAAACCTGTTTGTCCTCAGAAATCTTTGAAAAAACAATTTCTGGGTGATACATGTAAAATCTTGGTCTTTGTTGAAGTTAGTTTGAACCTATGGCCCACTGATGAAAGTATTGCAATATTTGCAGTATAGATAATAGAAAACTTTTTATTGTTGTTATTTATGTAGGAAACCGGCGTAGCCGGTGGAAAACCCGTACAGACACGGGGAGAATCACTCTGGCACCATGTCACCTTGGAGAGGAGGGAGAGTGGATGGATGTCTTTGCGTAGAAGGAAACCGGATCACCCGGAGTAAACCCATAAGTGAGGGGGTGTAAAGGGGTGGGGCGGTGTTTGGTAGGAAGGGGGATGGGGATAGGGGAAGGGTGAGGAGGAGATAAGGGATGTTACTCCCCTCTCTTCTCCCTATCCTTCCTCTCCTTCTCTTGTCTTTCCAGTTCCTTCTTTTCTCTCTTCTCCTGTTGCTCCTCTGTCTTCTGTCTCTCCTGCTCCTTCTTCCTCTCCTTCTTCAGGATTTTTTCGACCAACTTCTTGTCCTTCTTCTTGTCCTTGTCCGTTTTCATAGCGAGCACCTGGAGGTCGATGCTTCGCTTGATAAGGAACTTGACGTCGTCCTCCGATTGGCTCAGTTTGTTGCGCCAATCCTCCTCGGTTTGTCTGCTCTGTTGTTGCAGCTCCTGCGCTTTCTTCAAGCTCTCGTCCTTTGCAGCCAACTGTACTTCCAGAGCGGTGAGTTTAATGCTCCACTCTGCCTCGCTCTGGATGAGAGCCTTCTTTTCCGTTGTTATTGCGGTGATCACCTGGTTCACCTCCATGACGAAGGCCTCCTGCACAGATTTGAGCTCTGCGACTGCCTCTTCCTGCCTCACAAGCCAACGATTTTCCCAGTCGGCGTTCACGGCCATCAGATTACTCTCGCTCACCTCTTGCCAAAGAGCGTTGTCCTGGTTGAGCTTGGCACTCCAGTGTTGTTCGACTGAGAGGCCGTTGTTGTGTTCTTCAGCAAGACGTTGCTGAAGAAAGCCGATGGTTTCATCCTTCTCCTTGCTCTTGGCTTTGACGTCAGTCAGCTGTTCCTTGCAAAAGGCTCTCTCAGACTGTAGAGCCTTCAGGATTTTAACATACTGTAGTATTGGAAATTGTACTTTGTAGCGTTAACCACTACATGTAATTAAAGATTTGCACTCGTTAAATAAAGAAATACTCAATTCGGGGCACCACCACTTTTTATAGGAAAAGCAGAAACTATTGTGATAGAAGTATTGATCATTAATCAATCTCAAGTCTGAAGTATAAGTTCTGAATTCATTGATCTACAGTTCTGCTTTGAAATACACACACAGACATGACGTAGTGATAAAGTGAAACATTTATTTACCATAAATCGTGATAATTGAATAAATGAAGTGATGAATATACAAATGACTAATTAACACTGGTAATTAATTAATTAATGAATGAATGAATGAAATGAAAATTCAATGAAGCAATTCTGATTGGAACTTTAGTAGTGAGGGAAAGTCTGATTATTCTCTCTAAGCTATAAAAGTTGCAGTTATAATTTGGAAGATTAGGAAATTTAGAAGATATGTCTGACAAACAACTATTGATCATAAAGCCACGGAACATTCACTTATCGCTGCAGTTGGTTCTGTGGGTCCAGAGGCCGTTTCCTCACACGTTGTCTGGATAGACAAGCCCCTTGGATGGGTTGGATGAGATCGGTTCAGCTGGCCCGGGATACCAAACAGCAAAGCGTGGAGAACATTCAACTTTCTCGTCAGAACATTAAATGTGGGAGTTGAAGTCCGTTGGCTGATTACTCGTTGAAAGAGATCAAAAAGCTGAAGTCGGATTATCTTCTGAAGCTTTAGAATTTATCTATTTCACGGAAAAACTAGAAATGCTGGCAAAGCACTTAGCATTTAAATCACGCGAGATAAACAAAAGATCTTTAAAAATGCTGTCCTTTAGAAGTCACTTGACTCAGAAAAATGAACATGAGGTAGAAAATAAACACACAAATGAAATGTATGTATATAAGTTCTGGAGAGCTCTTGCTGGAGTCATCTCCCTGCGGACAACTTTCTCAACTTCTTCCAACAACAGCACCTCTGACTCTGTGTCATCTCTTCTTTAACCCCCTCTGGGAGGGAGGGGTTGAGACCCTCTCTTTCTCTGATCAATTCATTATTGAAAAACCTTTACACGCGCAAAATCAGAATTCCCTCTTTACTAATTTTTCCTTTCTTTTGCACGAGACAGACACATATCAAAAACTATAAAACCACTAATGTTTTAATCAAACATTAGTATCAAGATTGTAAAAAATGTAATTCTAAGTTCAAGTTATAACTCCTTTTTAACATCTTTAAACTTAAGGTATTACATCTATTGAACATCACTGATAAAACATTAAAACGTATTACAATACCATTAATGATTATACACAAAGAAGTCAATAATCTAACTCATGATGACTTCTAAACACTTTAATTATTGGTCACATTACCACAGATGAAAACTAGGTGGGGTTGACGCTTCACCGCTGGAGTGAATCTCTGGGTCACCGAAAGGTTAAGAAACCTAGGCTGTGGAATGTAAGATGGACAGGGGAGTGTGTGTGTGTGTGTGTGTTTTTGACCAAACGGATCACTTTGAAGTCAGGAAAAGTTATCAGTTCTTGTTGGTTTAAGTGGGGAGAAAACCCTTCCCACAGTTTTAAAAGTTATTATCCTCCTGGACAGTGTCAAAACTGACACTCGATGGTCGATAAAAGAGTTTATGGCCCTTTACCCAAACAGATTGTTCTTTCTTTGGAGAAATCCATCTGTAAATGACCAAATCTTGTCGGACACAAGAATGTGTTTTTCTCATCCCAGTAGATGCAGGATGAGATAAGATGCTTCTCAAAGTAGCAGGCACCATTCACGCTACATATCCCCCACTCGGAACGATACTCGCTGTCCAGGGAGTATCGTTACGTTGTTGAAACGAGGATGGTGCGTAAAGGGAACCTCGTTGTTGAAACGATGATGGTGCTGTGAAGGGAACCTCATTGTCGAGACGATGATGGTGATAGACAGGGATGGCAGGTGGCAGAATAGCTTTATGATCAGAGTTGTTGTCTTAAACACAAAAAAAAAAATGATAGATAACTGCTAAATGGTTAGAAAAAAATATATGATGTATCTAATTTCTAAATACATATATGGTTTAACACAAAAGGCTCTGAATACTATTCAGTTGATTAAACTTCTAACCTACTTAGAATTAAACTAACTTATGAGGTCTACCTTTTAATTAGACACTAGTTCTAAAATGGCGGGGCGTGGAATACTTTGTCAGTGGTGGAAGAGGTCCTGAACTAACGTTCCTGGGACAACATATGGGAAAATCCTACCCGTGGCTAGGCTGTCGACTGAGGATCCGATGTCACGAATCATGTCGTACATTAGCCTGATTACTAGTTGTGTGTGCAGAATCAACCGACAAGACCAAGAGTAGGGTGTCTATCGCACTTATGGTTTTGAGTGATAAACCCCTGTAAGGTTTCTAACTGGTTTGGCTGTTTTCCAATCTGATCGTGTATTTAGGGAATTTCAGCATGTAGTTCACCTAGGAGACGCTTGCATTGACAGAAGATAGACCTAAACTGAAAAGAGAACCGACGACGGAGGCTGCAGCTAGCAAGCATCCAATTAACTGTTTTTCTCTCGTCCGGGTACCACTCACTTCCGATCGAGTGATGGTGAACTTTTGGTATTTGTCATTTACTGGATAACCCCCACTTGTAACCAAATGGGTGTTTGTAATTTATTGGACAACCCCCACTTGTACCCAAGTGGTTTGAGTGAGTGATTATTGCAGAGTAAGTTTTAAAATGGTGGTGAGTTTTATACACAGTGGACTTGACTGGAGACAAGGCACCTGACTTTGAAATGACTTTCATCCAATACAGCTTTCGCTGCACAACTTGTACTAGAGTTTATGATTTTCCTCTTGTGTTATAACCCTAGTACCTGGCACCTCAGGGTGCTCTAAATTTTCTGTAGTCTATGATCTGTCTGGGACGCATACGTCCGGTAAGCTTTCCCTGTGAATTTTATGTGGTTTGATGGTTGGCATTGGCAACGGACTAAAGAGCCTTTGATGTAATCCGCCACGTCTTCCTGCTTTTGTGGCCAACAAGCGACTTGTTTCAGTGCGAGTGTTGCTTTAACACTTGTATGGCCTGCACCGGGTGAATCATGGGCGTGCCTCAGCATCACCCCCCTGTGGTTTCGAGGCACCACGAGCGCAGGAGAAGTGAGTGCGTCGGAAACATGGACCAAAAGGCCTGCATTCACCTGCAGGGAAGAGCGCAATTTGAACAGGTGTCGCAAGTTTAGCATAGACTCAAAGTCAGCATCGAAAACGTCATGTGCCAAGGGATCAAAGAGATAGAGGTCCATGGCTTGGACCGCCGGGTTCAAAGTCTGAAGTGAGACCCGGTTAGAGCCAGAGAACTCAGGCGTCACAGAGACGGCATCCGGAGTGACGGGGTCTGCCGGTGGTTCGGCCGTCGACTGAGACTGAGTGACTGCACAGACCGTAGGGGTGGGAGGGCTGGGAAAAGAGGTGGGGTCTGGCAGAGATTCCGGGTTGAATGTCCAAAGTGGGGCCTTGAGGGCGCCCTGTGACTTTACGACGTATGGTTCAGGGATTTCACCAACTTCAGTTGCTTCTGGTTGGTCGGGTGGAACATTCTGAACCCGGGTTTCGGTCTCTGCGGTCCCTAGTGCGTAGCATTGAGCGCCAGCGCTTGGGGGAAAAGAGATAGGCAGAGGTTGGCGAACCTGTGACCAGATCTTTCAGCGTTTGAAGTCGATTAACGGCTCGAATCGGTTAAGCAAGTCTTTGCCGATGAGAAAAGGAATGGCATTAAGAGGAGAGATGTACACGGGGTGAACACAATGCATTGGCCCGATGGTTATGTGCACCATCAACACTGCTGTCAATGTGGTGCCTAACGGGGCATACGGCTGAACGTCCAGGGAACATTTCTGGAGTTTCAAGTGTTTGTTTGATCGGCGTGCAATTGTTTGCAACCTGCTGAAAAGCTCTGATGACATCAGGGTGATGTCTGCAGCCGTGTCAAGTAGTGCTTCGTGATCAAGCATGTTTTCAAGAGTCGTAGACAGGTAGAATTTACGAGCAACTCCTTTTTCCTCGAGGTTGCACAAGAATTGAGGGGGTGTTTCACCCTGAATGACTGATTCGTCGTCGCTAGGGGACTTGTTCTCGGAGTTTAGATGCATCAACAAGACTGAGCTGGGGGGAACAGGCTTTTCACCCCCCTGTTTTGACTCATGACATCCATTCCCTCGGGGAGCATGGTTCTGGTTTCGCAGGGGAACAGGCTCTGGGTCACGGGAAATCAGTCGATGCTCCCCAACCACCTCCTCAGGTAGGTTGGAGGGGTTGTTTTGTGGAGTAGCCCTAGTGGCTGTTGGATTCACGGAGAAAAGATCAGCTTTCTTGCTGTTCTCCTCGCAAATGTCATGGAGAAGACTCTTTAGGGATTCCAGGTCTTCTCTGGCAAGCTTAGGTTTGTTAAACTTACCTTTGGAGTTGTTTTTCATCCGCTGGAAAGCTGGTTTGTTACCATATCTCATTTTATCCTCCTCAGGGAAGTCATGGTGGGATGGTTTCTGATGTCGTTTGTACTGTGGGTAATTATCTGGTGAATTATAACGGCCCTTTTCTTGGTCGTCATAAGTCCTGCGATTTTCCCACTGGTTTGGTTGGTACCTATACTGGCGATTCTGATCGAACTTGGAGTGGCCCTGGAGTCTGTTAGGCCAAGGTCGTTTTGAGTACCCGTGGTTCTGATCGTTTCGCTGTGGTGCAGACGGTCTCTGCTCCTCAACACGCCGGTAGGTGTGTGGAGGACGCTTGGGTGAACCATGTAGTTCACCGTTGGGGGCTCCTTCTAGCTCCATGGAAAAGTGTCTAGTGTTAAGACTCAGGATGGTATTGGGCTCTGCCGGCTTGATTAGGGATTGCTTTTGCTTTTCAAATCCCAGAGAGGCTAGGTCACGCAAGTGTTGGATGGTTGAGGTGAGTGGGTTTGCCAGTACACCAAGTTGACCACTCGTGGTGGGATGGAGGTTCTGGACAAAGAGGGTTTTGAAGTTCAAGTCTTCCTCCATCCCAGGTTCATTTCGAGAACCAAAGTAAGCTTTGAGAAGGCGATGGTGAAATTCTTTAGGTGATTCGTTTCTCCCTTGTCTTATCGTCATAGCCGCTGTTAAGCCGGTCAGCGATAAGCTGTCGGAGAATTCTTTTTCCAATGCCTGGCAGAGCAGGTCATAGTCAGCTCTGACTGAATCTGGCTGGCGTTCGATAAACCTGCTAACGTCACAACTAGAGGTAACTTTGATCAGGTATATCTTTTCATCGACGGTGACATTTGGGAACTTTCGCAAGTGGAAGTCGATGTCTCTCAAGTAGGCTCTGGTGTCCTGAGAGACACCAGGTTTGGGTTCGAAGCGTGGTAAGTTACGAGCGATTTTATCTAAATCGCGGTCTGATGGACCTGGTAAAGTCTGGGGACCCGGAGATGAATAAGGTTGCAAAGGAGAAGCCGGCCTGGTCGGGGTCGCTGGAGTTCTGTTGGTTCCAAAGAGATCTGGAGTGTACGGTGAACGAAACTGCGCATCCGGGTCTCGTTGAACTTCTCGGGCGTGGCTCTTTTTCCTTTCTTCAAGGAAAGCATCAACGAAAAGTGATTGTCGGGTTCTATTAATCTCGAAAGAATATTGGAGATCTCTTTTAGCAGCTGCTAATTCTTCGTCCTTCACTTCCTGTCGATGGCAGGCATCAGCCAGTTCCTCCTTGGCTTCTGTTAGTTGGTGTTGCATCTGCCGTAACTGCCTTTGATCAGCGTCCATGCGTTGTTCATAGACCCTGTTGTGAGATTTTAAATCGTCTACTTGTACCAATGCTTTATCAAGTAGTTCTCTGGATTCAACATTGACATGACTTACCTCATCAAATCGATCTTGTATGGCAACCAGTTGTTGCTCTCGCATTTGAAGCGACTGCTTCAAATCTCAATTTCGTTTTTCCAAGTCTGCCTTTTCCTGATCTGGGGTGTTAAGTTGAGTTGTCAGCTCATTAATGCGTGTGTCCGCTTGAGCCAAAGATTGTTTGGAAGTTTCAAGTTTTTGATGAAGGGATTTGTTTCCTTCCTGTAGCTGTGCGACCTGTTGCGCGCGCAATTTCAACTTACCTGCTGCAAGGTAAAGCAGTCTCCGAGTGTGTTTAAACTGCGCTGCTAACACGGCAGTCATGCTGCCTAGCATCTTAGCTAGTGCTTTACCTTTTAGTGGATTAGACTGGGCTTCATGGATGAGGTCTGACATTATGTTTGTTTGCTCTGAGGAATCTTTACCTTGGATGTGTGCTACATACCCAGGCAATAAATCTTAAGTCAAGTCCACAAGCGCAATCTCTAAATTGTCCACAATATCGCCACCATATGAGCCATCAGATGAGGCTGGACTGGTTCGACCGGGTTGATCAGGATTGGACATTTTGAGAGGTGGTTTGGTTAAAGAACTTGGTTAATTGCTTTTGAGTTAAGCAAAGGAGAAAAGAAAAGGACGGATATTTATAGGAAAAATGGAATAAAAATAAAAATACAATGGAATTTGGAGAAAAGGGAGAAGAACAACAAAAAAAAAAAATTAAAATAAAAAAAAAAATTGAGATAAAGTAATAAAATGAAAAGTTAATTGAAATTGGTTAATTAATCGGATTCTTTGTCATACCACAACAAGTATGTTAATCTTGCATGCAGTTATTTACGGGTTGTTTACAACTCGTAAGTTGTTCTGTGAATGAATCATCAAATCCTATGTGTTTTATTGTTGTTCAATCGTTATAAATGATCAATTAATAAAATCTGTGAGCAAGGAAACACAAATGGTTATTAAATTATGTTGATCATTCATTTAGTAAATGAGTGGTTATTATTTATTAGAACACAGGCGATTATTAGGGAGCAATCACACTGAACAGGAATCAAACAGAAGCTGCATTATCAATCACACTTATGCAAACACATAGACCACTAATTAAATCTCAAATGTAAATAGTGTTGACATTCCAAAGTGGTAGCATGCAGGAGGGTGAATTAGTATGGATTTAACTCACTACTTAAGAATAGTTAGTAGGAAGAGATGTTATTGTCGTTGTTTAATTAAAATGTTTCGTGGTAAGTTTGCATTTACAAAATATGTTAGGTACACAGAGAAAAGGTTGAATATTCAATCCCAAGTTTCGTTAACCAAATCATCCACCAGATGGAGACAACAGGCTCGCCCTCGCAGACAAGGGAGGAGCTCTGGATGACGTCTCTAAGCAACGCCCACTCAGAGCTTCTGCGCTCGCTCAAGCTCAGTCTGTATTTTGAACACAGAACAGGGAAGTTGTCTCCGCAAACAATAACACACTTTGAAACAGGCACGGCGGCCCGAAAACTCACTCCACGGCTGGAGCAAGATTCCTTTCGCAACAAAAGTCCTCTTCGGGACTTGCAAAGTACCTCAAAGCACTTAATCTCTCTGCATCAAACCACAAGGGTACTCTTACTGTTCGCGACAGATAAACAAGCAGAGTTTTAAACCACACGGGCGGCGTTTAGCGGCAAGTTAGCTAAGCTTGTCCGGCTAAACATAGGCATCTGGGTCAGATAGGAACCATGCACGGGCTATTCCACATCACAGGAACAGAAGACAGAATTGGTTTCTGTCAAGGCCTTATCAATAAGCGTATCAATACACTTTTGCATGCAATTACACCCATAGCTCCAGGCTAATTAGTAACGCTTTCTTCTGTCAATGCAACTATACGCCTTGAAACACGGCGCGTTTACAACCGGGCCTCCGCCGCTGTAAATTCAACTTTACAATTTAAACGCTGAGCTCAAATCATAACTTCGCAGGCAAATGTAACAATCAATAAGAAATGTGAATGCTCACACACACATCCAGTAATCAGCAGCAAGTCAAAAGCAGCATTAAAGATCGTCAAGCAGACAGCAAGATAAGAATTAACTTTCTAAAGTTAGGTGAAGTTTGATAAAACCTATTTCTTTCAACGGGGATAAATTCACTATTTCACAGTATCAGCGGAAAATATCTGTGTATTCATTTCAGCAGACTTGTTGATTTGATTTCGCCTCACAAGGACGGCACCAATAATACTGTAGCGTTAACCACTACATGTAATTAAAGATTTGCACTCGTTAAATAAAGAAATACTCAATTCGGGGCACCACCACTTTTTATAGGAAAAGCAGAAACTATTGTGATAGAAGTATTGATCATTAATCAATCTCAAGTCTGAAGTATAAGTTCTGAATTCATTGATCTACAGTTCTGCTTTGAAATACACACACAGACATGACGTAGTGATAAAGTGAAACATTTATTTACCATAAATCGTGATAATTGAATAAATGAAGTGATGAATATACAAATGACTAATTAACACTGGTAATTAATTAATTAATGAATGAATGAATGAAATGAAAATTCAATGAAGCAATTCTGATTGGAACTTTAGTAGTGAGGGAAAGTCTGATTATTCTCTCTAAGCTATAAAAGTTGCAGTTAATAATTTGGAAGATTAGGAAATTTAGAAGATATGTCTGACAAACAACTATTGATCATAAAGCCACGGAACATTCACTTATCGCTGCAGTTGGTTCTGTGGGTCCAGAGGCCGTTTCCTCACACGTTGTCTGGATAGACAAGCCCCTTGGATGGGTTGGATGAGATCGGTTCAGCTGGCCCGGGATACCAAACAGCAAAGCGTGGAGAACATTCAACTTTCTCGTCAGAACATTGAATGTGGGAGTTGAAGTCCGTTGGCTGATTACTCGTTGAAAGAGATCAAAAAGCTGAAGTCGGATTATCTTCTGAAGCTTTAGAATTTATCTATTTCACGGAAAAACTAAAAATGCTGGCAAAGCACTTAGCATTTAAATCACGCGAGATAAACAAAAGATCTTTAAAAATGCTGTCCTTTAGAAGTCACTTGACTCAGAAAAATGAACATGAGGTAGAAAATAAACACACAAATGAAATGTATGTATATAAGTTCTGGAGAGCTCTTGCTGGAGTCATCTCCCTGCGGTCAACTTTCTCAACTTCTTCCAACAACAGCTCTTCTGACTCTGTGTCATCTCTTCTTTAACCCTCTCTGGGAGGGAGGGGTCGAGACCCTCTCTTTCTCTGATCGATTCATTATTGAAAAACCTTTACACGCGCAAAATCAGAATTCCCTCTTTGCTAATTTTTCCTTTCTTTTGCACGAGACAGACACATATCAAAAACTATAAAACCACTAATGTTTTAATCAAACATTAGTATCAAGATTGTAAAAAATGTAATTCTAAGTTCAAGTTATAACTCCTTTTTAACATCTTTAAACTTAAGGTATTACATCTATTGAACATCACTGATAAAACATTAAAACGTATTACAATACCATTAATGATTATACACAAAGAAGTCAATAATCTAACTCATGATGACTTCTAAACACTTTAATTATTGGTCACATTACCACAGATGAAAACTAGGTGGGGTTGACGCTTCACCGCTGGAGTGAATCTCTGGGTCACCGAAAGGTGAAGAAGCCTAGGCTGTGGAATGTAAGATGGACAGGGGAGTGTGTGTGTGTGTGTGTGTTTTTGACCAAACGGATCACTTTGAAGTCAGGAAAAGTTATCAGTTCTTGTTGGTTTAAGTGGGGAGAAAACCCTTCCCACAGTTTTAAAAGTTATTATCCTCCTGGACAGTGTCAAAACTGACACTCGATGGTCGATAAAAGAGTTTATGGCCCTTTACCCAAACAAATAGTTCTTTCTTTGGAGAAATCCATCTGTAAATGACCAAATCTTGTCGGACACAAGAATGTGTTTTTCTCATCCCAGTAGATGCAGGATGAGATAAGATGCTTCTCAAAGTAGCAGGCACCATTCACGCTACAACTTAGTACTGTAACTATCAATTTCCAGTCTAGTGCACCTTATACACAGGTAAGTGTCCAGAATAAACGGGACGAGAGGCTGGCAGTTCAAAGAATATTTATAATTTATTTATACAATTTGCATTTTAAAAACATTCTAAAAAAAGGAAAGGCAACTTAGAGCTGCACAATGCAACCTTGAATAGGTACGGTGGACCGGGCACTGCACAATCACTTGATCTAGATAGCAAAATACCCAGGAATCTGTCAATGGCTACAGTAAACTTTAGGACCCAACCACACAGTTAAACACAAATATGATTCCTTAAGGGAAATGTCACTGCACACTCTCAAGAACCACAAATCGTATATATTATACCCAGGAACTGATAGGTGGATGACACTGCAACCAACGTCAGGTTATGATTACACCAGAAGGGGTCTCTAAGCTTATCTGGAGCCTTATAACTTCCACCTGGTTCTGCTATGACTCTAAGATTTCACACGCCATCAGAATTATTGCACATATGCCCGTCAACACTATTGCACTACACCCATCAACGCTATTGCACTATTCCCAGTAATAATAAAAATAATAATACTAAAAATAAACAAAGAAAACAAGAAAGAAAATAAAAAGGCCCGTTACTCTAAACAATGTGGGAAAAAACAGTGACAGTCAATACCACACATGAAGACAGTCCTATAAAAATAAACATACAATTAGACAACAATACATTAATTCATACACATTTTAAAAACCATGTTTTCATAATTATAAAACCAATATACCGTACCTTTATACCGTTAAATACATTTCAATCAGGAGAGACTTGTATGAATTGAAAATGATTTATTACAAAGTGCACAAAGATATGAATAGTTAAAATTCTTTGGCGATTTAGACCCGACATGACATCGTAAGGGGGGAAGTGATGCCATAGTAGATTAGAAATATTCCCCCAAAGAAAAGGGAATAAATATAGATTTATTGCCTGTGATATAACAATGACTCAGACATTTTTCAGACTTTTTACTTTGACTTTTTTCACACTTTTTTACTCTGACTTTTTTTTTTTTACTTTTTTCACACAGACATTTTTCAGACATTTTTTACTCGTACTTCTTTTTTTTTTTACTTTTTTACTCGGACATTTTTCAGACTTTTTTTGCTATGACTTTTTCCAGACATTTTTACTCGTACTTCTTTTTTTTTTACTTTTTTACTCGGACATTTTTACTCAGACATTTTTCAGACTTTTTTTATTCTGACTATTTTCACACTTTTTTACTCGTACTTCTTTTTTTTTTACTTTTTTACTCAGACATTTTTCAGACTTTTTTACACAGACATTTTTCAGACTTTTATTACTCAGAGATTTTTCAAGACATTTTTGGTCAGACATTTTTCAGACTTCTTTTTTTATGCTTTTGTACTCGGACATTTTTCACACTTTTTTACTCGTACTTCTTTTTTTTTTTACTTTTTTACTCGGACATTTTTCACACTTTTTTTGCTCTGACTTTTTCCAGACATTTTTACTCGTACTTCTTTTTTTTTTACTTTTTTACTCGGACATTTTTACTCAGACATTTTTCAGACTTTTTTTATTCTGACTATTTTCACACTTTTTTACTCGTACTTCTTTTTTTTTTACTTTTTTACTCAGACATTTTTCAAACTTTTTTACTCAGACATTTTTCAGACTTTTTCACTCAGACATTTTTCAGACTTTTTTTACTCTGACTATTTTCACACTTTTTCACTCTAGCTTCTTTTTTTTTTACTTTTTTACTCGGACATTTTTACTCAGACATTTTTCAGACTTTTTCACTTAGACATTTTTCAGACTTTTTTTACTCTGAGATTTTTCCAGACATTTTTACTCAGACATTTCTCAGAATTCTTTTTTTTATACTTTTGTACTCGGACATTTTTTTATACTTTTGTACTCTGACATTTTTCAGAATTTTTTTACTCTGACTTTTTCACACTTTTTTTACTTGTACTTCTTTTTTTTTTACTTTTTTACTCGGACATTTTTCAGACTTTTTTTGCTATGACTTTTTCCAGACATTTTTAATCGTACTTCTTTTTTTTTTACTTTTTTACTCGGACATTTTTACTCAGACATTTTTCAGACTTTTTTTATTCTGACTATTTTCACACTTTTTTACTCGTACTTCTTTTTTTTTTACTTTTTTACTCAGACATTTTTCAGACTTTTTTACACAGACATTTTTCAGACTTTTATTACTCAGAGATTTTTCAAGACATTTTTACTCAGACATTTTTCAGACTTCTTTTTTTATGCTTTTGTACTCGGACATTTTTCACACTTTTTTACTCGTACTTCTTTTTTTTTTTACTTTTTTACTCGGACATTTTTCACACTTTTTTTGCTCTGACTTTTTCCAGACATTTTTACTCGTACTTCTTTTTTTTTTACTTTTTTACTCGGACATTTTTACTCAGACATTTTTCAGACTTTTTTTATTCTGACTATTTTCACACTTTTTTACTCGTACTTCTTTTTTTTTTACTTTTTTACTCAGACATTTTTCAAACTTTTTTACTCAGACATTTTTCAGACTTTTTCACTCAGACATTTTTCAGACTTTTTTTACTCTGACTATTTTCACACTTTTTCACTCTAGCTTCTTTTTTTTTTACTTTTTTACTCGGACATTTTTACTCAGACATTTTTCAGACTTTTTCACTTAGACATTTTTCAGACTTTTTTTACTCTGAGATTTTTCCAGACATTTTTACTCAGACATTTCTCAGAATTCTTTTTTTTATACTTTTGTACTCGGACATTTTTTTATACTTTTGTACTCTGACATTTTTCAGAATTTTTTTACTCTGACTTTTTCACACTTTTTTTACTTGTACTTCTTTTTTTTTTACTTTTTTACTCAGACATTTTTCAGACTTTTTCACTCATACATTTTTCACACTTTTTTTACTCGGAGATTTTTCCAGACATTTTACTCAAACCTTTTTCAGGCATTTTTCAGACTATTATTACTCGGACATTTTTCAGACTTTTTTTTTTTACTTTTTCATTCAGACATTTTTCAAACTTTTTTACTCAGACATTTTTCAGACTTTTTTTACTCTGACTTTTTCACACTTTTTTTACTTGTACTTCTTTTTTTTTTACTTTTTTACTCAGACATTTTTCAGACTTTTTCACTCATACATTTTTCACACTTTTTTTACTCGGAGATTTTTCCAGACATTTTACTCAAACCTTTTTCAGGCATTTTTCAGACTATTATTACTCGGACATTTTTCAGACTTTTTTTTTTTACTTTTTCATTCAGACATTTTTCAAACTTTTTTACTCAGACATTTTTCAGACTTTTTTTACTCTGACTTTTTCACACTTTTTTTACTTGTACTTCTTTTTTTTTTACTTTTTTACTCAGACATTTTTCAGACTTTTTCACTCATACATTTTTCACACTTTTTCTATTTTGGCGTGCTACTCTTAGCAGGTTAACCAGATCAACTTCAAATTTGGTCAGCGTGGTGTTAAGAAGTTCCTGATGCCAGCCTGCAAAGCTTTTTAGCTTTCGTTGAGCGTACTTGCCGTGGCGACGCATCATTCGCCATGAAACAGGAAGTTGTTTTTCAAGGGCTAGATATGCTTGTAAATGAACTAATCTCGGCACACTCATTAACGGTGCTAAAATGTGTTAACGGATATGGTTTTTGTGCTTTGGTGTGGCAAGGGAGCTCGATAGCGCCCCCTACAAAATTTCAACGAAGCAGCCCTCGCAGTACGTTTCACTTAGATGTACGAAATTTGGTAGGCACATGTATCACCCGTAGACTTAACAAAAAGTCTCTTTGTGCCATGCTCTAAACCCAACAGGAAGTCGGCCATCTTGATTTTTGTGTGAATTTTTCGTATATTTTTGGCCATTTCCAGGCTTTGTACTTTAACAAACTAGTCCTACAGACTTAACCCGATCGACTTCAGATTTGGTCAGTACAATCTAAAGATCTTTGTGATGAAAATTTGTTCAAATCGTGAGGTTTTTTGAAACGGCGTTGACGTGGCGTGGCGGAGAATTTGCATGACTCGCCATTGATAAACGAACTGTTGTAACTCGACTGTACTTGGTCAAATCTGCCCCAAACTTGATCTACTTCATAAGACTTCAGGCCTGAGGACATCTACATGTTAGTATTGACTCCTATTCATAGCGCCACCTACTGGCAACAGGAAGTCAGCGTTATGTGACAAACATAATCCGATTCACATGAAATTTACAATGTGTGGTCTACACTTGATAATGAGCAACATAATGCATGTGTAGCGTGTGTTCTCTAGCGCCACATAGTGGACACAGGAAGTGGTGAAAAAATTGAAATGCGTCTTTTCCTGTGCCGCTCAATCTACGCAGGAAATAACGTCTAACTTGTGCGTGCAGTGTCCGATGGTCACTGAAATGTAGGGCTGCGTCGACCGGTGTCCCGCCAGTACCCCCGACGTGCGGGAAGGTGCGAGGGCCCGTTCATCGCTGCTTGCAGCTTTAATTCAGACTATTATTACTCGGACATTTTTCAGACTTTTTTTTTTTACTTTTTCACTCAGACATTTTTCAGTCTTCTTTTTTTTTTACTTTTTTAATCAGACACTTTTCAGACTTTTTTTACTCAGAGATTTTTCCAGACATTTTTACTCAGACATTTTTCAGACTTTTTCACTTAGACATTTTTCAGACTTTTTTTACTCTGAGATTTTTCCAGACATTTTTACTCAGACATTTCTCAGACTTCTTTTTTTTATACTTTTGTACTCGGACATTTTTTTATACTTTTGTACTCGGACATTTTTCAGGCTTTTTCACTCAGACATTTTTCAGACTTTTATTACTCAGAGATTTTTCAAGACATTTTTACTCAGACATTTTTCAGACTTCTTTTTTTATGCTTTTGTACTCGGACATTTTTCACACTTTTTTACTAAGACATTTTTTTTCTACTTTTTTACTCTGACATTTTTCAGAATTTTTTTCTCTGACTCTTTCACACTTTTTTTTATTCAGACATTTTTCAGACTTTTTCACTCAGACATTTTTCAGACTTTTTTTACTCGGAGATTTTTCCACACATTTTTACTCAGACATTTTTCAGACATCTTTTTTTTATACTTTTTTACTCTGACATTTTTCAGACTTTTACACTCAGACATTTTTCAGACTTTTTTTACTCGGAGATTTTTCCACACATTTTTACTCAGACATTTTTCAGACTTCTTTTTTTTATACTTTTTTACTCTGACATTTTTCAGACTTTTTTACTCAGACATTTTTCAGACTTTTTCACTCAGACATTTTTCAGACATTTTTACTCTGACATCTTTTTTTTTTACTTTTTTACTCTGACATTTTTCAGACTTTTTCACTCATACATTTTTCACACTTTTTTTACTCGGAGATTTTTCCAGACATTTTACTCAAACCTTTTTCAGGCATTTTTCAGACTATTATTACTCGGACATTTTTCAGACTTTTTTTTTTTACTTTTTCATTCAGACATTTTTCAAACTTTTTTACTCAGACATTTTTCAGACTTTTTTTACTCTGACTATTTTCACACTTTTTTACTCTTACTTCTTTTTTTTTTACTTTTTTACTCGGACATTTTTACTGAGCCATTTTTCAGACTTTTTTACTCTGACTTTTTTCAGACTTTTTTACTCTGACTTTTTTCAGACTTTTTTGACTCGGAGATTTTTCCAGACATTTTTACTCAGACGTTTTTCAGACTTCTTTTTTTTATACTTTTGTACTCGGACATTTTTTTAGACTTTTTTACTCAGACATTTTTTTAGACTTTTTTACTCAGACATTTTTCAGACTTTTTTATTCTGATTTTTATTTTTTTTATTTTTTTACTCTGACTTTTTTCAGACTTTTTTTACTCGTACTTCTTTTTTTTTACTTTTTTACTCTGACATTTTTCAGACATTTTTTACTCGTACTTCTTTTTTTTTTTACTTTTTTACTCGGACATTTTTCAGACTTTTTTTGCTCTGACTTTTTCCAGACATTTTTACTCGTACTTCTTTTTTTTTTACTTTTTTACTCGGACATTTTTACTCAGACATTTTTCAGACTTTTTTTATTCTGACTATTTTCACACTTTTTTACTCGTACTTCTTTTTTTTTTACTTTTTTACTCAGACATTTTTCAGACTTTTTTACTCAGACATTTTTCAGACTTTTATTACTCAGAGATTTTTCAAGACATTTTTACTCAGACATTTTTCAGACTTCTTTTTTTATGCTTTTGTACTCGGACATTTTTCACACTTTTTTACTCGTACTTTTTTTTTTTTTTACTTTTTTACTCGGACATTTTTCAGACTTTTTTTGCTCTGACTTTTTCCAGACATTTTTACTCGTACTTCTTTTTTTTTACTTTTTTACTCGGACATTTTTACTCAGCCATTTTTCAGACTTTTTTACTCTGACATTTTTCAGACTTTTATTACTCTGACTTTTTTCAGACTTTTTTAATTCGGAGATTTTTCCAGACATTTTTACTCAGACGTTTTTCAGACTTCTTTTTTTTATACTTCTGTACTCGGACATTTTTTTAGACTTTTTCACTCAGACATTTTTCAGACATTTTTACTCTGACATTTTTCAGACTTCTTTTTTTATGCTTTTGTACTCGGACATTTTTCAGACTTTTTCACTTAGACATTTTTCAGACTTTTTTTACTCTGAGATTTTTCCAGACATTTTTACTCAGACATTTTTCAGACTTCTTTTTTTTATACTTTTGTACTCGGACATTTTTTTATACTTTTGTACTCGGACATTTTTCAGGCTTTTTCACTCAGAAATTTTTCAGACTTTTATTACTAAGAGATTTTTCAAGACATTTTTACTCAGACATTTTTCAGACTTCTTTTTTTATGCTTTTGTACTCGGACATTTTTCACACTTTTTTACTAAGACATTTTTTTTCTACTTTTTTACTCTGACATTTTTCAGAATTTTTTTCTCTGACTTTTTCACACTTTTTTTTATGCAGACATTTTTCAGACTTTTTCACTCAGACATTTTTCAGACTTTTTTTACTCTGAGATTTTTACTCAGACATTTTTCAGACATTTTTCTTTTATACTTTTTTTACTCTGACATTTTTCAGACTTTTACACTCAGACATTTTTCAGACTTTTTTTACTCGGAGATTTTTCCACACATTTTTACTCAGACATTTTTCAGACTTCTTTTTTTATGCTTTTGTACTCGGACATTTTTCACACTTTTTTACTCGTACTTCTTTTTTTTTTTACTTTTTTACTCTGACATTTTTCAGACTTTTTTTGCTCTGACTTTTTCCAGACATTTTTACTCGTACGTCTTTTTTTTTTACTTTTTTACTCGGACATTTTTACTCAGACATTTTTCAGACTTCTTTTTTTATGCTTTTGTACTCGGACATTTTTCACACTTTTTTACTAAGACATTTTTTTTCTACTTTTTTACTCTGACATTTTTCAGAATTTTTTTCTCTGACTTTTTCACACTTTTTTTTATTCAGACATTTTTCAGACTTTTTCACTCAGACATTTTTCAGACTTTTTTTACTCTGAGATTTTTACTCAGACATTTTTCAGACATCTTTTTTTTATACTTTTTTACTCTGACATTTTTCAGACTTTTACACTCAGACATTTTTCAGACTTTTTTTACTCGGAGATTTTTCCACACATTTTTACTCAGACATTTTTCAGACTTTTTTTTTTTTTTTTTTTTTATACTTTTTTACTCGGACATTTTTCACACTTTTTTACTCAGACATTTTTTTTAGACTTTTTTACTCAGACATTTTTCAGACTTTTTTATTCTGATTTTTATTTTTTTTATTTTTTTACTCTGACTTTTTTCAGACTTTTTTTACTCGTACTTCTTTTTTTTTACTTTTTTACTCTGACATTTTTCAGACATTTTTTACTCGTACTTCTTTTTTTTTTTACTTTTTTACTCGGACATTTTTCAGACTTTTTTTGCTCTGACTTTTTCCAGACATTTTTACTCGTACTTCTTTTTTTTTTACTTTTTTACTCGGACATTTTTACTCAGACATTTTTCAGACTTTTTTTATTCTGACTATTTTCACACTTTTTTACTCGTACTTCTTTTTTTTTTACTTTTTTACTCAGACATTTTTCAGACTTTTTTACTCAGACATTTTTCAGACTTTTATTACTCAGAGATTTTTCAAGACATTTTTACTCAGACATTTTTCAGACTTCTTTTTTTATGCTTTTGTACTCGGACATTTTTCACACTTTTTTACTCGTACTTTTTTTTTTTTTTACTTTTTTACTCGGACATTTTTCAGACTTTTTTTGCTCTGACTTTTTCCAGACATTTTTACTCGTACTTCTTTTTTTTTACTTTTTTACTCGGACATTTTTACTCAGCCATTTTTCAGACTTTTTTACTCTGACATTTTTCAGACTTTTATTACTCTGACTTTTTTCAGACTTTTTTAATTCGGAGATTTTTCCAGACATTTTTACTCAGACGTTTTTCAGACTTCTTTTTTTTATACTTCTGTACTCGGACATTTTTTTAGACTTTTTCACTCAGACATTTTTCAGACATTTTTACTCTGACATTTTTCAGACTTCTTTTTTTATGCTTTTGTACTCGGACATTTTTCAGACTTTTTCACTTAGACATTTTTCAGACTTTTTTTACTCTGAGATTTTTCCAGACATTTTTACTCAGACATTTTTCAGACTTCTTTTTTTTATACTTTTGTACTCGGACATTTTTTTATACTTTTGTACTCGGACATTTTTCAGGCTTTTTCACTCAGAAATTTTTCAGACTTTTATTACTAAGAGATTTTTCAAGACATTTTTACTCAGACATTTTTCAGACTTCTTTTTTTATGCTTTTGTACTCGGACATTTTTCACACTTTTTTACTAAGACATTTTTTTTCTACTTTTTTACTCTGACATTTTTCAGAATTTTTTTCTCTGACTTTTTCACACTTTTTTTTATTCAGACATTTTTCAGACTTTTTCACTCAGACATTTTTCAGACTTTTTTTACTCTGAGATTTTTACTCAGACATTTTTCAGACATCTTTTTTTTATACTTTTTTACTCTGACATTTTTCAGACTTTTACACTCAGACATTTTTCAGACTTTTTTTACTCGGAGATTTTTCCACACATTTTTACTCAGACATTTTTCAGACTTCTTTTTTTATGCTTTTGTACTCGGACATTTTTCACACTTTTTTACTCGTACTTCTTTTTTTTTTTACTTTTTTACTCTGACATTTTTCAGACTTTTTTTGCTCTGACTTTTTCCAGACATTTTTACTCGTACGTCTTTTTTTTTTACTTTTTTACTCGGACATTTTTACTCAGACATTTTTCAGACTTCTTTTTTTATGCTTTTGTACTCGGACATTTTTCACACTTTTTTACTAAGACATTTTTTTTCTACTTTTTTACTCTGACATTTTTCAGAATTTTTTTCTCTGACTTTTTCACACTTTTTTTTATTCAGACATTTTTCAGACTTTTTCACTCAGACATTTTTCAGACTTTTTTTACTCTGAGATTTTTACTCAGACATTTTTCAGACATCTTTTTTTTATACTTTTTTACTCTGACATTTTTCAGACTTTTACACTCAGACATTTTTCAGACTTTTTTTACTCGGAGATTTTTCCACACATTTTTACTCAGACATTTTTCAGACTTTTTTTTTTTTTTTTTTTTTATACTTTTTTACTCGGACATTTTTCACACTTTTTTACTCAGACATTTTTTTTAGACTTTTTTACTCAGACATTTTTCAGACTTTTTCACTCAGACATTTTTCAGACATTTTTACTCTGACATCTTTTTTTTGTACTTTTTTACTCTGACATTTTTCAGAATTTTTTTACTCTGACTTTTTCACACTTTTTTTACTTGTACTTCTTTTTTTTTTACTTTTTTACTCAGACATTTTTCAGACTTTTTCACTCATACATTTTTCACACTTTTTTTACTCGGAGATTTTTCCAGACATTTTACTCAAACATTTTTCAGGCATTTTTCAGACTATTATTACTCGGACATTTTTCAGACTTTTTTTTTTTACTTTTTCATTCAGACATTTTTCAAACTTTTTTACTCAGACATTTTTCAGACTTTTTTTACTCTGACTATTTTCACACTTTTTTACTCTTACTTCTTTTTTTTTTACTTTTTTACTCGGACATTTTTACTCAGCCATTTTTCAGACTTTTTTACTCTGACATTTTTCAGACTTTTTTTACTCTGACTTTTTTCAGACTTTTTTAATTCGGAGATTTTTCCAGACATTTTTACTCAGACGTTTTTCAGACTTCTTTTTTTTATACTTCTGTACTCGGACATTTTTTTAGACTTTTTCACTCAGACATTTTTCAGACATTTTTACTCTGACATTTTTCAGACTTCTTTTTTTATGCTTTTGTACTCGGACATTTTTCAGACTTCTTTTTTTTATACTTTTGTACTCGGACGTTTTTTTATACTTTTGTACTCGGACATTTTTCAGGCTTTTTCACTCAGAAATTTTTCAGACTTTTATTACTAAGAGATTTTTCAAGACATTTTTACTCAGACATTTTTCAGACTTCTTTTTTTATGCTTTTGTACTCGGACATTTTTCACACTTTTTTACTAAGACATTTTTTTTCTACTTTTTTACTCTGACATTTTTCAGAATTTTTTTCTCTGACTTTTTCACACTTTTTTTTATGCAGACATTTTTCAGACTTTTTCACTCAGACATTTTTCAGACTTTTTTTACTCTGAGATTTTTACTCAGACATTTTTCAGACATTTTTCTTTTATACTTTTTTTACTCTGACATTTTTCAGACTTTTACACTCAGACATTTTTCAGACTTTTTTTACTCGGAGATTTTTCCACACATTTTTACTCAGACATTTTTCAGACTTCTTTTTTTATGCTTTTGTACTCGGACATTTTTCACACTTTTTTACTCGTACTTCTTTTTTTTTTTACTTTTTTACTCTGACATTTTTCAGACTTTTTTTGCTCTGACTTTTTCCAGACATTTTTACTCGTACGTCTTTTTTTTTTACTTTTTTACTCGGACATTTTTACTCAGACATTTTTCAGACTTTTTTACTAAGACATTTTTTTTCTACTTTTTTACTCTGACATTTTTACTCAGCCATTTTTCAGACTTTTTTACTCTGACTTTTTTCAGACTTTTTTTACTCTGACTTTTTCACACTTTTTTTACTTGTACTTCTTTTTTTTTTACTTTTTTACTCAGACATTTTTCAGACTTTTTCACTCATACATTTTTCACACTTTTTTTACTCGGAGATTTTTCCAGACATTTTACTCAAACATTTTTCAGGCATTTTTCAGACTATTATTACTCGGACATTTTTCAGACTTTTTTTTTTTACTTTTTCATTCAGACATTTTTCAAACTTTTTTACTCAGACATTTTTCAGACTTTTTTTACTCTGACTATTTTCACACTTTTTTACTCTTACTTCTTTTTTTTTTACTTTTTTACTCGGACATTTTTACTCAGCCATTTTTCAGACTTTTTTACTCTGACATTTTTCAGACTTTTTTACTCTGACTTTTTTCAGACTTTTTTAATTCGGAGATTTTTCAGACATTTTTACTCTGACATTTTTCAGACTTCTTTTTTTATGCTTTTGTACTCTGACATTTTTCAGACTTTTATTACTCTGACTTTTTTCAGACTTTTTTAATTCGGAGATTTTTCCAGACATTTTTACTCAGACGTTTTTCAGACTTCTTTTTTTTATACTTCTGTACTCGGACATTTTTTTAGACTTTTTCACTCAGACATTTTTCAGACATTTTTACTCTGACATTTTTCAGACTTCTTTTTTTATGCTTTTGTACTCGGACATTTTTCAGACTTTTTCACTTAGACATTTTTCAGACTTTTTTTACTCTGAGATTTTTCCAGACATTTTTACTCAGACATTTTTCAGACTTCTTTTTTTTATACTTTTGTACTCGGACATTTTTTTATACTTTTGTACTCGGACATTTTTCAGGCTTTTTCACTCAGAAATTTTTCAGACTTTTATTACTAAGAGATTTTTCAAGACATTTTTACTCAGACATTTTTCAGACTTCTTTTTTTATGCTTTTGTACTCGGACATTTTTCACACTTTTTTACTAAGACATTTTTTTTCTACTTTTTTACTCTGACATTTTTCAGAATTTTTTTCTCTGACTTTTTCACACTTTTTTTTATGCAGACATTTTTCAGACTTTTTCACTCAGACATTTTTCAGACTTTTTTTACTCTGAGATTTTTACTCAGACATTTTTCAGACATTTTTCTTTTATACTTTTTTTACTCTGACATTTTTCAGACTTTTACACTCAGACATTTTTCAGACTTTTTTTACTCGGAGATTTTTCCACACATTTTTACTCAGACATTTTTCAGACTTCTTTTTTTATGCTTTTGTACTCGGACATTTTTCACACTTTTTTACTCGTACTTCTTTTTTTTTTTACTTTTTTACTCTGACATTTTTCAGACTTTTTTTGCTCTGACTTTTTCCAGACATTTTTACTCGTACGTCTTTTTTTTTTACTTTTTTACTCGGACATTTTTACTCAGACATTTTTCAGACTTTTTTACTAAGACATTTTTTTTCTACTTTTTTACTCTGACATTTTTACTCAGCCATTTTTCAGACTTTTTTACTCTGACTTTTTTCAGACTTTTTTTACTCTGACTTTTTCACACTTTTTTTACTTGTACTTCTTTTTTTTTTACTTTTTTACTCAGACATTTTTCAGACTTTTTCACTCATACATTTTTCACACTTTTTTTACTCGGAGATTTTTCCAGACATTTTACTCAAACATTTTTCAGGCATTTTTCAGACTATTATTACTCGGACATTTTTCAGACTTTTTTTTTTTACTTTTTCATTCAGACATTTTTCAAACTTTTTTACTCAGACATTTTTCAGACTTTTTTTACTCTGACTATTTTCACACTTTTTTACTCTTACTTCTTTTTTTTTTACTTTTTTACTCGGACATTTTTACTCAGCCATTTTTCAGACTTTTTTACTCTGACATTTTTCAGACTTTTTTACTCTGACTTTTTTCAGACTTTTAATTCGGAGATTTTTCAGACATTTTTACTCTGACATTTTTCAGACTTCTTTTTTTATGCTTTTGTACTCGGACATTTTTCAGACTTCTTTTTTTTATACTTTTGTACTCGGACATTTTTTTATACTTTTGTACTCGGACATTTTTCAGGCTTTTTCACTCAGACATTTTTCAGACTTTTATTACTAAGAGATTTTTCAAGACATTTTTACTCAGACATTTTTCAGACTTCTTTTTTTATGCTTTTGTACTCGGACATTTTTCACACTTTTTTACTAAGACATTTTTTTTCTACTTTTTTACTCTGACATTTTTCAGAATTTTTTTCTCTGACTTTTTCACACTTTTTTTTATGCAGACATTTTTCAGACTTTTTCACTCAGACATTTTTCAGACTTTTTTTACTCTGAGATTTTTACTCAGACATTTTTCAGACATTTTTCTTTTATACTTTTTTACTCTGACATTTTTCAGACTTTTACACTCAGACATTTTTCAGACTTTTTTTACTCGGAGATTTTTCCACACATTTTTACTCAGACATTTTTCAGACTTCTTTTTTTTTTCATTTTTTACTCGGACATTTTTCACACTTTTTTACTCAGACATTTTTTTTAGACTTTTTTACTCAGACATTTTTCAGACTTTTTCACTCAGACATTTTTCATACTTTTTTACTACGACATCTTTTTTTTTTACTTTTTTACTCGGACATTTTTCAGACTTTTTTTACTCTGACTTTTTTCACACTTTTTTTACTCTGAGATTTTTCACACTTTTTTACTCGTACTTCTTTTTTTTTTACTTTTTTACTCGGACATTTTTACTGACATTTTTCAGACTTTTTAACTCAGACATTTTTCAGACTTCTTTTACTCTGAGATTTTTCAAGACATTTTTACTCAGACATTTTTCAGACTTCTTTTTTTTATACTTTTGTACTCGGACATTTTTTTATACTTTTGTACTCGGACATTTTTCAGGCTTTTTCACTCAGACATTTTTCAGACTTTTTTGACTCGGAGATTTTTCCAGACATTTTTACTCAGACGTTTTTCAGACTTCTTTTTTTTATACTTTTGTACTCGGACATTTTTTTAGACTTTTTTACTCAGACATTTTTCAGACTTCTTTTTTTTTTATTTTTTACTCTGACTTTTTTCACACTTTTTTACTCGGACATTTTTCAAACTTTTTTACTCGGACATTTTTTTTAGACTTTTTTACTCTGACTTTTTCACACTTTTTTTAGTCGGATATTTTTCCAGACATTTTCACTCAGACATTTTTCAGACTTTTTTTACTCGGACATCTTTTTTTTTTACTTTTTTACTCGGACATTTTTCACACTTTTTTATTCGGACATTTTTTTTAGACTTTTTTACTCTGACTTTTTCACACTTTTTTTAGTCGGATATTTTTCCAGACATTTTCACTCAGACATTTTTCAGACTTTTTTTACTCTGACATCTTTTTTTTTAACTTTTTTACTCGGACATTTTTCAGACACTGATCCGTCATGATCTCACTCATCACTCTGATCCATCATGATCTCACTCATCACTGTGATCCATCATGACCTCACTCATCACTGTGATCCATCATGATCTCACTCATCACTCTGATCCATCATGACCTCACTCATCACTCTGATCCATCATGACCTCACTCATCACTCTGATCCATCATGATCTCACTCATCACTGTGATCCATCATGATCTAACTCATCACTCTGATCCATCATGATCTCACTCATCACTGTGATCCATCATGATCTCACTCATCACTCTGATCCATCATGATCTCACTCATCACTCTGATCCATCATGATCTCACTCATCACTCTGATCCATCATGATCTCACTCATCACTCTGATCCGTCATGATCTCACTCATCACACTGATCCATCATGATCTCACTCATCGGTGAGGATCTTTGTTGCGGTACGGGTATTACTGTATGTAGCTGTAATACTGATACGATACACAGTTTGCGTTTGTGCGTTGGAATAGTTCTCGCTCTGTTTCCACGAAGAGATGCGTCTCTCATAGAGATCAGATTGTAACTGAGTTAGAGTTGAGGATTCCACGGAGATGTAACATTCTGACATTCTCACTTCAAAGGCACTGGTGACACGTTTTGGAATGTGATGACATGTCAATGCTGACATCACATTCAAAATGTGATGACATCACATGTGATGACATCACATTTTGAAAGTGATGTCAGCACATTCTGAATATGATGTCATCCCATTCTGAATATGATGTCACCCTGCACAGTGTACACTTTTGGTCACATGACTTCTCCAGACTGAAAAACTGTCAAATAAAAGTGCTAAAAGCAGAACTGCCTACAGCCCAACATGACCTATGATATGAAGTTCACTTAGGCCCTTCTTAACAATGTTACAATATGAAATATTACACTTTATTTCCTATTCAAATCCAAACATTCTTATTAAACACAACAATACTTGTATTTTACAGTAAAGGCTTGGTCTTACAGCAGACGACCCTTGACACCACTCAACCAGTCTTTCATGTTACTTCCATCAGGGATCCAGAACCGGATCTAGACACTAAAATGGGAGAGGATGCGGTTTAAGATATTCAGAAAACAATCATCCATGAGGATGGCTTGCCTTGTTATAAGGTGCTATACAAATATTGTTCACGTCATTATTACTGAGGGTCGAGGAACCTTGACTGTGAGGTATTTAATTCATGATATTGGCCAAAGTGTTTCAGCAGCTAACCTTGTTGAGTCGAGATTTTACATTTGATTCATTAGAAAAAAACAAAAATAATGCGGTAAGCACATCTGTTCAGTTTCAAAATGCTGTATTATTGTCATGTCGTCTTACTCGGCATTTAGTCAAATACTGAATACGTTTGACAAAATCTGTTTCAAAACATCGTAAGTGATTTGTCACACTGTTAGGCAACGTCTTGCACTGAAAGAGGACCAGTTGAGGTCAGAGGTCAGATTCTCTCTGCCTGTCCTGTCCACCAACCAAAACCTGCTGAGCAGCAGTTCACAGCTTCACAGCAACAAAGTGCTGAAGCTTGGCGAGGAAATTGTCTGTACCGTGGGTGAACATATTTCCCGGGTACTGAACATCGGCTGATCCTCCAGCCTTGTTTTTATAGTTAATAATCAGATTTATGACCAGAGAAAGTCATTCATTAAATCCTTAAGAGAGCTTTATAATATCCTGAACGCACTCATTTTGATGTTAAACCTTATTTGTAGGCAGAACCTGGAGCTTACACACATGCGCTTGATGATACTGGCTTACAGTAGAGCCTGGTAGAGTGCATTAGCGCTCTACTGCACCCCGTGGTCTTTTCCATGTGGTGTTGCAAAATGTAATGAAATACCTCTGAGCAAAATGACATTGGCTTGTACAGAATCAGGATGTGCCTCTCCTACCTTGAGGCTCCTATGATTTCAGGTGATATTGTGCTTTTGGTGCATATTCTCAAACAAGAAGACAGTGGTGGATTTTTTGAAGAAACCAAATAATATAAAAGTTTATTTAGGAGGAGGATGCAAGAAAGGGATTCATGGTTATTTATTTAGCACTTTTTAAATCACATGACCACAAACCAGTTGACAACATATTTAAATTTGAATACTTTAAGGGAATAGCTCAAATGAATAGGCTAAATCATTCAGCTTTTCACCACCACTTCATTCCTGGGCCTAAGATGCTCGAAGACTTGAAACTTGAGTTGGCCTTGGCTTTTCTGATCCACTTTTGTTTGGACCAAAACCAGTATTGTACAACGTATTAAGTATACATTTTTCTATTGCGATAAGGAAGTCAGTTTAATTTTAAAGCCATGATTATTACCGGATGAGTGATCAAATTAAAACCATGGGTAATTACCATCAATAAAACTATAAAAAGAATTCATGTTTTCTGTTGATCTTTTCTTAGAGGACCCACAGTATACAGCATATTAGATCGCAACCAATGAATTGGCATACACCATAACTGCTTCCTGCTTGGTTCATTTCTGATCTGGGGCTTTTATTGCATATCATAAACCTGTTTGTCCTCATAAATCTTTGAAAAAACAATTTCTGGGTGATACATGTAAAATCTTGGTCTTTGTTGAAGTTAGTTTGAACCTATGGCCCACTGATGAAAGTATTGCAATATTTGCAGTATAGATAATAGAAAACTTTTTATTGTTGTTATTTATGTAGGAAACCGGCGTAGCCGGTGGAAAACCCGTACAGACACGGGGAGAATCACTCTGCCACCATGTCACCTTGGAGAGGAGGGAGAGTGGATGGATGTCTTTGCGTAGAATTAAACCGGATCACCCGGAGTAAACCCACACAGACACGGGGAAAATCACTCAACCACCATCTCACCTTGGAGAATGGATGGATGTCTTTGCGTAGAAGGAAACCGGATCACCCGGAATAAACCCATAAGTGAGGGGGTGTAAAGGGGTGGGACGGTGTTTGGTAGGAAGGGGGATGGGGATAGGGGAAGGGTGAGGAGGAGATAAGGGATGTTACTCCCCTCTCTTCTCCCTATCCTTCCTCTCCTTCTCTTGTCTTTCCAGTTCCTTCTTTTCTCTCTTCTCCTGTTGCTCCTCTGTCTTCTGTCTCTCCTGCTCCTTCTTCCTCTCCTTCTTCAGGATTTTTTCGACCAACTTCTTGTCCTTCTTCTTGTCCTTGTCCGTTTTCATAGCGAGCACCTGGAGGTCGATGCTTCGCTCGATAAGGAACTTGACGTCGTCCTCCGATTGGCTCAGTTTGTTGCGCCAATCCTCCTCGGTTTGTCTGCTCTGTTGTTGCAGCTCCTGCGCTTTCTTCAAGCTCTCGTCCTTTGCAGCCAACTGTACTTCCAGAGCGGTGAGTTTAATGCTCCACTCTGCCTCGCTCTGGATGAGAGCCTTCTTTTCCGTTGTTATTGCGGTGATCACCTGGTTCACCTCCATGACGAAGGCCTCCTGCACAGATTTGAGCTCTGCGACTGCCTCTTCCTGCCTCACAAGCCAACGATTTTCCCAGTCGGCGTTCACGGCCATCAGATTACTCTCGCTCACCTCTTGCCAAAGAGCGTTGTCCTGGTTGAGCTTGGCACTCCAGTGTTGTTCGACTGAGAGGCCGTTGTTGTGTTCTTCAGCAAGACGTTGCTGAAGAAAGCCGATGGTTTCATCCTTCTCCTTGCTCTTGGCTTTGACGTCAGTCAGCTGTTCCTTGCAAAAGGCTCTCTCAGACTGTAGAGCCTTCAGGATTTTAACATACTGTAGTATTGGAAATTGTACTTAGTACTGTAACTATCAATTTCCAGTCTAGTGCACCTTATACACAGGTAAGTGTCCAGGATAAACGGGACGAGAGGCTGGCAGTTCAAAGAATATATATAATTTATTTATACAATTTGCATTTTAAAAACATTCTAAAAAAAGGAAAGGCAACTTAGAGCTGCACAATGCAACCTTGAATAGGTACGGTGGACCGGGCACTGCACAATCACTTGATCTAGATAGCAAAATACCCAGGAATCTGTCAATGGCTACAGTAAACTTTAGGACCCAACCACACAGTTAAACACAAATATGATTCCTTAAGGGAAATGTCACTGCACACTCTCAAGAACCACAAATCGTATATATATATTCCACCCAGGAACTGATAGGTGGATGACACTGCAACCAACGTCAGGTTATGATTACACCAGAAGGGGTCTCTAAGCTTATCTGGAGCCTTATAACTTCCACCTGGTTCTGCTATGACTCTAAGATTTCACACGCCATCAGAATTATTGCACATATGCCCGTCAACGCTATTGCACTATTCCCAGTAATAATAAAAATAATAATACTAAAAATAAACAAAGAAAACAAGAAAGAAAATAAAAAGGCCCGTTACTCTAAACAATGTGGGAAAAAACAGTGACAGTCAATACCACACATGAAGACAGTCCTATAAAAATAAACATACAATTAGACAACAATACATTAATTCATACACATTTTAAAAACCATGTTTTCATAATTATAAAACCAATATACCGTACCTTTAATTCATTAAGGTTACACTCGGACCCGCAGCGTGCTTACTGTTGGGACGACCAACACTAAAAGGGAAACAGGACATGCATTTAAACACCTCACAATTACATTATAGTGTGGCCGTTTAATAAATATCGAAGTGCACAATTTACAATAATAATCCCCGTTCACAAAAACGGCTGCAAGCAGATAGATGGAAGCACAATGACAGTCCGCCTATACGACAACCAGTCTTCCTTCAAACTCTGTATAAGGATAAATACATTTCAATCAGGAGAGACTTGTATGAATTGAAAATGATTTATTACAAAGTGCACAAAGATATGAATAGTTAAAAGTCTTTGGCGATTTAGACCCGACATGACATCGTAAGGGGGGAAGTGATGCCATAGTAGATTAGAAATATTCCCCCAAAGAAAAGGGAATAAATATAGATTTATTGCCTGTGATATAACAATGACTCAGACATTTTGCACACTTTTTACTTTGACTTTTTTCACACTTTTTTACTCTGACTTTTTTTTTTTTACTTTTTTTACTCAGACATTTTTCAGACTTTTTCACTCAGACATTTTTCAGACATTTTTTACTCGTACTTCTTTTTTTTTTTTACTTTTTTACTCGGACATTTTTCAGACTTTTTTTGCTCTGACTTTTTTCAGACTTTTTTTACTCGTACTTCTTTTTTTTTTTTACTTTTTTACTCGGACATTTTTCAGACTTTTTTTGCTCTGACTTTTTTCAGACTTTTTTTACTCGTACTTCTTTTTTTTTATGCTTTTGTACTCGGACATTTTTCACACTTTTTTACTCAGACATTTTTTTTAGATTTTTTTACTCAGACATTTTTCAGACTTTTTCACTCAGACATTTTTCAGACATTTTTACTCTGACATCTTTTTTTTTTACTTTTTTACTCTGATATTTTTCAGAATTTTTTTACTCTGACTTTTTCACACTTTTTTTACTTGTACTTCTTTTTTTTTTACTTTTTTACTCAGACATTTTTCAGACTTTTTCACTCATACATTTTTCACACTTTTTTTACTCGGAGATTTTTCCAGACATTTTACTCAAACATTTTTCAGGCATTTTTCAGACTATTATTACTCGGACATTTTTCAGACTTTTTTTTTTTACTTTTTCATTCAGACATTTTTCAAACTTTTTTACTCAGACATTTTTCAGACTTTTTTTACTCTGACTATTTTCACACTTTTTTACTCTTACTTCTTTTTTTTTTACTTTTTTACTCGGACATTTTTACTCAGCCATTTTTCAGACTTTTTTACTC